>CM040426.1:14758413-14906458 GCA_022702705.1 Papilionanthe hookeriana x Papilionanthe teres | reverse complement strand
AAGTTAGCCCCCAATTGGTGAGAATCGAGGGAACTCTAGAGTGAGAGATTGGTATCTTCCTTGCTTAACCATGTTCAAAATGATAAAAATTTCAAATTAACCTATGTTTTTTATAGAACCAAGTAAGGGTAAAGAACACATTTGATTATATCTGTCACAACAAATTTAAATACTTCCACAATAATACTTTTATAATTATTACTACTTCATAAAAGGAAAGAAAAAAGATATTCTAGGTAATAGTATTTTACATACAGTGTTATTATAATTTTAATTTCTTGCTTAACATTTTATTAAGAAAATTTCAAAAGACATCAACTTTCAAACTTTTCAAAATCAAGACATACTTTTCAAAAACCATTAAAAAGACAAAAAGATAAATTTTTTGATTCATTTAAAGATTTTCATACTTTCCCTGTGGGTTCGATATCTCGGGGCTTAATCAGAAAGTCCTATATTACTTGATAAACTATACATATACTTGTGTAGTATCCCATATTATAAAATCATAACTTTCATATCTAAATCATCAGCGCATATATTCCTCACGGCTCAAGTTTTTGGCGTCGTTGCCGGGATCAAGTTTTTAGTGCCGTTACATTTATCCAGCGGAGTCAAGTTTTTAGCGCGCATTTATTTATCGGGGATCAATTTTTTGGCGCCGTTGGCTCGGGGAGAAAAGAAAAATAATTAAATTGCATTTTAAAGAGAATTAAGAAATTTTAAATTTATTTTTGTTTTTACTAGTGTGTTGTTTTTTGTTTTATTTTGTTTTATTATTGTATGCGTAATTCAGGTTCTGAAGGACTTGTGCCTTACAATTCTGACTTAGAAAGAACTATCAAAAAAATCAAAAAAATTAAAAATACAGAAAAAGATAAAAATATTCAAGAAATGACAAATCATCAAGATCAAAATGTTGACATCCATCAAGAAATAAGACCTTTAAGAGATTATGTTAACCCTACAGTAGATGAACTTCATGCTAGTATTCAAAACCCCGTCGTAGCTGCTAATTCTTTCGAGCTTAAACCTCGCTATTATCCAATGGTGTCTAATAATCGATTGGGGAGCAACAACCGAAGATCCTAATTTCGCATCTTGCTAATTTTCTAGAGTTGTGTGCTACTTTTAAATATGATGGTGTTTCGGATGATGTTATTAGACTTAAACATTTTCCTTTCTCACTAAGCGGATAAAGCTATAATATGGTTACATTCGTTAAGACTCGGATCAATAAGAACTCAAAGTGAACCGTCACAAAAATTCTTTGCTAAATATTTTCCACTATCTAAGACTGCTAAGTTGAGAAATGATATAACATCTTTTTGTCAGTTTGAAGGTGAATCAATATATGAAACGTGGGAAAGATTTAAAGATCTCCTCAAGAAATTTTCACATCATGCGATATCAGATTGGTTAATAATTCATACTTTTTATAATGGATTAGTTGGATCTCTTAGATCCATCATCGATGCTTCGTCACTGTGGATCATTAATGTCTAAACCATTTTCCGATGATTATGCTTTAATCAAGAAATGGCTACTAATAATTTTCAATGGCCTTCTAAAAGGTTAAATCCTAAAAAGGTAGCAAGTGTTTATGAAAATGATGCTTTTATAATGTTAGCAAATCAAGTTGCTGCTGTATCAAGGAAGATAGACCAATTTAGAATAAATTTTTCTCAGCCAAATTTCATGGGTGAAGAAAATTCATTAGGCCAAATGGTTAATTTTTATTTTTCACCAGAAACTGTGAATGCTGTAATCAAATTTAACAACCCATATTCCAATTATTATAACCCAGGTTGAAAGAATCATCCAAATTTTAACTAAAATAACAATAATCAAAGTGGTGTTAATCAATAACTGGGAACACCTAAGTAAACCCATCGGGGAATTGGAACAACTAAGGCAATAATAATAATAGATTAACTTATCCTTCTAATTATAACAATGCTTTACAAAATAAAGAGAAGAAGTAGTATCACATATGGGAAATCAATTACAAATTCAAGGAGCAACCATCAGAAATATTGAAAATCAATTGAGACAAATTGCAAATGCCTTAAGTAATAGATCCCAAGGAATGCTTCCAAGTAATACTTAAGTGAATCCAAGAGAAAAGAATAAAGAACAAGTAAAAGTAATTCAACCGAGAAGTGGAAAAGAATTGGAAGGTAGAATTCAAATAGAACCGAAGTGAGAAAGAAGAGATTGAAAGACCTAAAGAGGACGCTCCAAAAGGTTTTGAAAGACCTATTTATCCACCTAAGGTCGATTTAGAAAAACCACCACCTCCATTTCCTCGTAGACTTCGTCAACAAAAGTCGGATAAACAATTTTCAAAATTTTCGGAGATATTAAAGAAGCTTACCATTAATATTCCATTTGCCGAAGCCCTGTAGCAAATGCCAAGCTATGCGAAATTTATGAAGGATATTCCGAATAAAAAGTGGAAGTTCAAGAAAATGAGACCGTCAGCACTTAGTGAGGAGTGCATCACGATAATTTAGAAAAAGCTTCCCGAAAAACTTAAAGATCCCTGTAGTTTCACAATTCCATGTGCAATCAGAGAAAGATTATGTGGAAAAGTTTTATGTGATTTGGGTGCAAGCATTAACCTTATGCCTCTATCAATATTCAAAAGACTGGGACTAGGAGAAATAATCCCAACTAATGTAACTCTACAATTAGCAGATCGTTCGATCACATATCCTAAAAGAGTTATAGAAGATGTTTTGGTAAAAGTGGATTAATTTATTTTTCCTGTGGATTTCATTGTGTTAGATATGTAGGAAGATAAAAAGATAACCATAATTTTGGGGAGACCTTTTCTAGCTACAAAGTGCAGCCATGATAGATGTGCAAAAGTGGGAATTAATGATGAGGGTTAATGATCGGATCGTTACATTTAATATTTCAAAATCGATGAAATATCCTGCTAGAGGTAAAGAAGATGAGTGTTATAGGTTGGATATTATTAAATATTTAAGTAAATGTCATTTCAAATCAACTTATGAAGAGAAAGCTGAAAAAGAGGAATGGGAATGTAAGCAAGAAGAAGAGTTATTTGATTCTGAAGATTTTCAAGAGGAAGATTTAAAGTTTGTTCATAAAAGTTTTGAATTGTTGGATATGACTGAAAAAGATGAATCTTATGGTCCATCAATTGAAAACCCTCCTGAACTCGAGCTAAAAATGCTTCCCGTTCATTCAAGTATGTTTTTCAGTGAATCCTCAACCTCTGCCGCTTATAATTTCCTCTCAATTAACCGAAAAGAAGAAGAGAGTTTGCTTCAAATTTCAAGAATCACAAGAAAGCTTTTGGATGGACAATTGCTGATATTAAAGGAATCAGTCCTTCGATTTGTATGCACAGAATTCTTATGAAAGATAATTACAAACTGCGGGCTGATCCCCAAAGGAGATTAAATCCTATCATTTAAGAAAGAAATTTTAAAGTGGTTGGATGCTAGAATTATCTAGCCTATTTCAGATAGTGCATGGGTTAGTCATATTCACTGTGTTCCTAAGAAAAGAGGAGTAACTGTGACTGTTATTGAAAAGAATGAAATGATACCAATAAGACAAGTTACAGGTTAGCGAATATGCATTGATTATAGAAAATTAAACCTTGCTACAAGAAAAGAACATTTTCCACTCCCTTTTCTAGATCAAATGTTGGATAGACTGGTTGGGCATAAATACTATTATTTTCTAGATGGATATATTGGTTACCACCAAATTCAAATTGCTCCTGAGGATCAAGAGAAAACTACGTTTACCAGTCCTTATGGTATGTTTGCTTTTAGAAGAATGTCATTTGGTTTATGTAATGCCCCTGCTACATTTCAGAGATGTACGATGGCTATTTTTTGTGATTTAATTGAAAAAGGGATTGAAGTATTTATGGATGAATTTTCAGTGTTTGGAATTTCGTTTGAATCATGTTTAGAACATCTATCTAAAGTTCTAAAACGTTGTGAAGAAACTAATTTGGTCCTTAATTGGGAAAAATGCCAATTTATGGTAGCAGGAGGAATTGTTTTGGGACATCGGATTTCGTAAAAGGTTTGGAGGTAGATCCTACAAAAATTCAAGTTATATCTAATTTACCTCGCTCTAACCAATGTAAGAGGAATTAGAAGTTTTTTAGACATGCCGATTCTACAAGTGTTATATCAAAGACTTTTCAAAGATTTCAAAACCTTTATGTCGTTTATCGGAAAAGGATGCAATTTTTAATTTCGATGATGACCGCCGTAAAGCCTTTAAAACATTAAAAGAAAAATTAATCACTTCAATTCGTAATAATTTCACCAAATCGGGAAAAACCTTTTCGAATTAATGTGTGGTGCTAGTGATTATGCTATTGTGCTGTTGTTGGTCGAAATATAATAAAATTTTCAAAGTAATTTATTATGCCGTAAACTCTTAATGAAGCTCAAATTAATTATACCACTACCGAGAAAGAGTTATTAACTATAGTATTTGCTTTCGATAAATTTCGATCATATTTAATCGAACCGAATGTGTAGTGCATACCGATCATTCTCGCTATTAAATACTTAATGAAGAAAAATGATGCAAAACCGAGATCGATAAGATGGATTCTTCTTTTGTAAGAATTTGATTTCGAGATAAGAGATAGAAGGGTTCGATAATCAAATCGCCGATCATTCGTCTCAGGCTTCAAATCGAATAGCTTGAAATTGAATAATCTCTCTGTGATATTGAAGAAATTAATGAACATTTTCCCGATGAAAAATTGTTCACTGTTAAAGAATTGTTTGTTCTGTGGTATGCAGACATAGTAAACTTTATTGTTAGTAATATTATACCCTATGATTTGACATACCGAGAAAAAAAGAAATTTCTGTCTGATGCTAAGACTTATTTTTGGGATGACTCATTTTTATGTAAATAAGGAAATGATCTTATAATTCGAAGATGTGTACCTTTGGAAGAGACTTATGAAATTATTCAAAAATATCATGATTCTGATTATGGGGGACATTTTGGAAGTGATAAAACTGCATATAAAATATTACAATCGGATTTTATCGTCTACAACTTTTAAGGATGTGAATGTTTATATTAAAAATTGTAATAGATGTCGACGTGTAGGTAATATTTCTAGAAGAAATGAGATGCCCCTCAATTATATGTTGGAAGTCGAAATATTTGATGTTCGGGGACTAGATTTTATGGGACCATTTACACCATCTTACGTAAATATTTATATTTTCGATGGCAAGAGATTATGTTTCCAAATGGATAGAAGCTATTGCTTTACATCGATGTGATGCTCAAAGTGTTGCAAAGTTTTTAGAAAAGAATATATTTTGCAGATTTACAATACCAAGAGTAATCATAACTGATGGGGGAATTCATTTTAGAAATGCGATTATTGGGAAGTTAGCAAAGAAATATCATATTAATCATCACATTGCTACTGCTTATCATCCGCAGAAAAGTGGTTTGGTTGAATTATCCAATCGTGAAATTAAAAGAATATTGGAAAAAAACTATTAATCCAAATAGAAAGGATTGGTCAATCAAATTGGATTATGCTTTGCGGCATATAGGATCAGCTACGTAACACCTATAGGAATGTCCCCATATAAGCCGATTTTTGGAAAAGCTTGTCATTTACCTTTCGAACTCGAGCATAAAGCATATCAGCTATTAAAAAAGTTCAATTATAATTTGAAAGTTGTCATCGAAAAGAGATTTTTGTAATTGAATGAGCTTGAAGAAATAATTAATGAATCTTATGAAAATGCTAAGATTTATAAGGAAAAGATGAAGTTATGGCATGATCGGAAGATTCTTACTAAAAATCTTATACCAGTGACAAAAAGTTTTACCGTATAATGCTAGATCGAGAATATTTTCTAGAAAACTTAAGTCCAAGTGGATGGGTCCATTTATTGTGATTAAAGTTTATTCTTATGGAGCCGTAGATATTCAAGATCCTAAGATCGGAAAAATATTTAAAGTTAGCTGACATAGACTTAAAACATATTTTTCTACTAATAAATCTAAATCCGATAATAATTCGATGTCGGGTCACTCGTAACGAGTTCGGGTATGTCAGGCTGAAGAGGTTAAAACAAGCGCTTAGTGGGAGGCAACCCATAATTATCGGTGTGCTTTGCTTAATGTTTGTTTAGTGTGCTTTGTTTGCTTGGTTTGGTTTGTTTTTATGTTTCTAGTGGTAGTAATTTAGAGTTTTTAAACTATAAGTAGAGTTTATTCGACCTTAATCGATGATTTAGAGAAGTCGAATGAAAATTTGGACACTTACAGACACTCGTGCTAAATCAGTGCAGATGGCGCTAAGCGCCGACTAGCCGGCACTTAGGCGCCGTAGTTATAAAAAACGTGAAAAATGAGGTTCTAGAAGCCTAGATCGTGGGGAGTAGTTTTGGAAGTTATTTTGGAGTTTTAAAACATCTCGGGCGTACTTAAGACTTCCCAAGTCTATAAAAACGACCTGATTTAAGAGAAACATATGCCCCAAGTCCTATTTTCATTTCTAAGTCTTAAGAAGAGAGTTTTGAGTGGATCATGTCCTGGGAGAATAAGATTAAGAAGAAGCAAGATTTTGACAAAAGTAAGTTCATTAGTGATAATGCTAATGAGTTATTTAATGGATATCTCGCTGTTAGTATTCAATGGATTGCTGAAATGATTTTAAATATTCAAGCCCGAGTGACTTCAATGGAAGCAAGGATCAATGAAAGTAACCTGCATTTGGAGCACATGGGATGGCAACACAAGATGCAATTCAGTCATTCAAGGTACATGGAAGAAGCAGATAAGGCGATGTTTGTAAAGAACAAATGGATTGAAGAAGAAGATGTAAGGATGAACGATTATCGTCCGTTCTATCAGATTTATATTCCAGAAGGGTCAAATGAGATTCATAGTGGTTCTGGATATAATCTGCCTAATGGAGAATGGAATTAAGAGTGCTTTGTTCTTATTTGTTTAATGTTCTTATGTGTTATGTTTAGTGTTCATGTGTGTTATGTTTGGTGTGTTTAGTGTTTATATTTAAGTATTAACTAAGCTCGATGATGTGATGGTTACATCCTGTAGATGTATACTTATCAGTTCGAGATTAAAGTCTCTTGTATTTAGAGAATTTCATCCTTTATGTGTGGATAGAAATTCTAGAATTGTATTAAGTGTTATATTTGTTTTAATATAAGTTTGTGTTTTTGTGAAATTTGTGTGGAATCAATGAATATTAAACTTTGATTTGGAGTATTGGAAGATTTATGTGGGGCGAAATAATTATTCTGGAGTAATTAAGGGTGATTAATAAAGTGATTTAGTGCATTTACCTTAATTATGAAAATTTGAGTACTGGCGGCTAAGCGCCAGAGTGCCGGCGCTTAAGCGCTAGATTTCGCGGCTAAGCGCCGAGATTTTGCACTTAGGTGCCAGTTGGCGAAAATTGGTTCCCAACAGTTAAACCCCCAAAAATTGCCATTTTTAAAACACCCCATCGTCTTCAACCTTTAGTTTATCGCAAAAGAGGAGCTTAGGGCATCATATTGTGGATCATTTAAGAGCCGATCTCAACAAAAATTGTTAGATTTGGATTCCTTGAGGTAAGAGCACTACTCTTAAGTAAAATTTTTTGATCTTCACCATGTATTTTGAGTACATTTTGGAAAATATTAAAATCACTATTCATGGTGAAAATTTGAGGAAACACTTGAGAAATTACTTGGATTTAGTGAAAATATCTTTTGGAAGATATTTTAGCAAGTTTAGTTTGATTTTGGAATTTATGGTGAATTTTTCGTGAATATTTAGAGATGGCTCCAAAGTCAAAGCGTGCACGAGAAAAGATAAGATTTGATTCTGACAAATCTGTTAGTATGAGGGCCGAGGAACGATACGTCGATGCACCTGCGATCACGTAAGTTGATTCCTGAGCGAGTATTTAGTAAGCCAGGAGAGGTGATTGAAGATATGATTGCTAGAAGAAACTGGGAGAATTACTGTTGCTTCTCCGCTGTTGCTGTTGTTTTTGTGGTTAGAGAATTTTATGCAAATTTTCCTACTGCAGAAGAGAATCAAGTGATGGTTAGGAGGCATGAGGTCAACTTTTCTTCTAGGGCAATCAATACTTTTTATGGACTACCTCCTGACATGTTATGTTTTTATTATAACTATCATTCTATGGAAGGGGAATTAGATGATATCATGGAATTTTTGACTGATGTAAGAGGATTATGGAAAATAACAAATGATAGAAGAGTAAAATTTCATGCTTCCAAATTGAATGCCATTTCTAAGGCATGACATTATTTTATCTCATCTAAATTGTTACCTTCGAGTCATACTAGTGAAGTAACAAGGGAAAGAGCTGTGTTGAACCATTGCATTCAGCAAGGGAAGCCTATTAACATTGGAAGTATAATTTATGATTATGTTTTGAACTCGTGCTTAGAGCAACCACTACTGCAGGTATGAGATTTCCTTCCTTGATTCATTCATTATGTGAATGATCGGAGTGAAGTTTGAAACCTGGGAAGAGGTACTTCAGCCACTGAGACCAATTATTAGTGTAAACGTTGGTGCTTACACTGTTCATTCAGAGTTTGTTTGGAGAGGAGGATTTGGTAGGGCTTCTACTGCTTCTGCTTCTGCTACATCTACTTCTCGTGCTACCATTTCACGTGCTTCATTATCTACTGATTCACAGACTGGTTTATTAAATTTTTTTTTGAAAAAAGTGAGTCTTACTCAAGAGCATATGAAAGATATGGATGGTAAGATGGATAATGTAGAAAGATATATTGTGAAACATGATGAGTATGAGGAGAGTTATCAACAATATTTGAATAGACTGAGTAGAGATGATAGTGTTGAGATGCCCCCTCATCCATTCTACATACCTAATGTGCCATCCAGGGATTGGAACGAGCAGGACGATGATGATGATGAGGATGATGAGTAGATTTATGTTATTTGTTTTCGTTGTGGTGTTGTTATTGATGTATGTGTGTTTTGTTTAGTATTTAGTTTGATCATTATGTTGTGATATAAACCTTGATAGTATGCAGACTGTAGTTCATATTATTTTTCTGTTATGCATATTCAGATGTATTGTTCTTGTTTGTATTGATGTTTTATATGTTACTTTGTGGTAGTGATGTGTAATAGTAAATGTTTTTATGTGTATGTTATGTCAGAGTTTTTAGTAGTGTGTACTTTAATTCAAAAACTGTTAGGAGATTATAAATCACTATTAGGAACTTCTACTTAAGAAACTACATGTTTAAAATTTTTCAAATTCCACTATCATCTGTTATCTGTATCAGTGTGTTATTTTAGTTGGTGTGTATTTACTTTGAAAACCTCCACTACTGTAGAATTCTTTTTGAAATTTTTACTTTTCTATGTATAAAAAAAATTATTTTGAAAAACTAAATTTGATTTCATTTTACTCCTGTTATTTAAATTGTTATACTTGCATATTATGATATTAAAAATTCCTGCAAGCATGTTATGTCAGTTTTTATTTTTCACCCATATATCATTTCTTATGCTTATATGTTTTAACTTAACTAAAAATTAAAGTTTTGGGGAGATTTTAAAAATAAAGATTTTCAAAAACCTAAAATTTTATTTGATTCTTAATAATACTTAAAATAAATCTTATTTTTGATTGAGAACAATTATGTACATGAAGTTATATTAGGGGAACAAAAATTTTGAATATAGAATTGAATAAAAGAATTTAGTTAAAATTTATAGTAATCATGAAAAAATTAAAGTTAAAATTTTCTTAATGAAGAGGTGTTAAATAAAGTTAAACTATCTTTAGTAAGAAGTTTTGTATTTTTGGATAAATATAAGATTTGACTTTTATTCTTCAAAGCTTAAATTTCTTTTATTGAAGAATAATTTTCAAATACTATTATTATGATTTTTAAGTGAAGACATAAATCTAATCTTTATTTTAAATGGAAGGGTGAAATTCAAAATCATTAAAGGGCTATCCAGATATAGTAATCCTTGCCTTATTAAAAAAAATAAATATGAAAAGGGAGGAGGAGCTTGAGGATTTATGGGCCTAATAAAAAATTGGTTTCATACCTAAAGTTTAAGATATAAGTTCAGATAAAATCTAAAGCTTAAGGTTATAATATAGTAAGTAAAATTATTTTAAAATAAAGATTTTTAAGTGAGAAAAATAAGTGTTTGAGTCCTATATTTTGAAGAATCTACAAATATTTCTAAATTATATAGAAACTTATATTTGTCATTTTCCTTTTCTTAAGAACTTTCTAAACTTTAAGTTGGTTTTAATTACTGAAATTTTTTCTAAATTGGACTATTCCATTTCTAGAACAAAATTTTGTTATCTTCCTAAGAAACTCATTACATAACTTGCATGCTAAAATGTTCTATAAGATTAACTGTCACTTGAGGATAAATAACATTTTAAGTTTGGGGGATTTTTATACACCTAAAATATATAGTACTTTTATGCACATTTTAATACCTATTTGTAATGATATTGCACTTTAATGGAAGTTATTTTGTGTTTTTCTTGTAGGAATGGTGGAAATGGATGGTCATGATGAAATGAGCAAAATTGGATCAAATTTGGAGCAACAAAATGAAAAAAATCAAAATTTTGGCACTGGCGGCTAAGCGCCGCTGGGCCGACGCTTAGCCGCCATAGTTAAAAATCGAAATCTAAAGGAATTTAGTGCCAGTTTCAAAGGGGATGGGATGCAAGTCTTGGTGGTAACTTCCATAACTTCCTTTGGGCGGCAAGTTTGAATGAAGGGGTGTGTTCCTTAGTAGATACATTAAATCTGGACACATTTGTAGAGACACCAAGGCACCTTTTGGTTTACTATTTAAAGAGAGTCTTAGAAAAGATAAGGGAGGCTCTTCCACTGCATTTTGAAGGGTACTTCCACTGTTCTTCCACAACATTTTGAAGAGAGTTTTTATTAAGAGTAGGAGTAGAGAGTAGAAAGGAGAAAAGGGTCGGAGTGAAGGCTTCTTCTTCCCACTTCTTTTCTTTCTTTTAGTTTAGTTTTTATTGAAGTCTGAAGTCTGTATTCTGAGTCATCGGAGTTGGGAGACTTGTTATGAGGAGTAGTTTAGCGAAGAGTCAAAGTTTCAGAGGAACTTCTTGAATCTTATGGAGAGGATTTTCAGGTAAGTGTTTACTTTTGTTCGTACATTTAGTTTTTTAATTAATACTTGTTTTCATTTGTTGTTTTTCATATGGTTTTTAATTTCAAATAAATGTGTTTTTGAATTTTCTCAATGCATTCTGAGTAGTTTACTTTATCTTTTTCTTTCTTAAATGGAGAAGTAATTAGTTTATGGAGAATTGTTGTGGAAAGTATAAGTGTTTAAAAGTTGGAAGAAGTTGTGTAGATTGATTTTGAAAACGTTGTTTACTTCTTAATTTGGCCTATTAAGTTGTAGAATTTCTTGAGATTATGTAAGATCCAATGCGGTATTGTCTCATAAAAGTTAGTAAGAATCACATGCAATTATATAGGTGAGAATTATAGTCCATATAATTAAATGTAATATTAGAAGATATTTTTATGGAAGGGAGTAAAATTAGAGGATTTTAGAGTTACAGACTAAAACCCCCTAATATAGTTTGAAGTTTTGAGTTTTGTTATGAGAAGTTAGCCCCCAGTTGGTGAGAATCGAGGGAACTCTAGAGTGAGAGACTGGTATCTTCCCTGCCTAACCATGTTCAAAATGATAAAAATTTTAAATTAACATATGTTCTTTATAGAACCAAGTAAGGGTAAATAACACATTTGCTTCTATCTATCACAACAAATTTAAATACTTCCACAACAATACTTCTATAATTATTACTACTTCATAAAAGGAAAGAAAAAGTTATTCTAGTTAATAGTATCTTACATACAGTGTTATTAGTTATTATAATTTTAATTTCTTACTTAACATATTATTAAGAAAATTTCAAAAGACATCAACTTTCAAAAATTTTCAAAATCAGGACATACTTTTCAAAAACCATTAAAAAGGTAAAAAGATAATTTTCTGATTCTTTTAAAGATTTTCATACTTTCCCTGTGGGTTCGATATCTCGGGGCTTAATCAGAAAGTCCTATATTACTTGATAAACGATACATATACTTGCGTAGTATCCCATATTATAAAATCATAATTTTCATATTTAAATCATCAGCACATATATTCCTCGCGGCCCAAGTTTTTGGCGCCATTGCCGGGATCAAGTTTTTAGTGCCGTTACATTTATCCAGCGAAGTCAAGTTTTTTACGCGCATATATTTATCGGCGATCATCACCCCCTCCCCCCGCCCCCTCTTACTTTATTTTCCTGAGGATCTTTTTCAATCATTAACATATCTATAGGAGGACTACTATATATGAATAAGCCTTTGATAATTTTGAATTTCACTTTCATGTCCTTAAATAAAACTATTACTTTCCTTCACTTTTAAAATTTTACAAAAATTGAAAGTATTAGTCAAAATAAGTTTTTAATAAAGCTCAATTCTTATAAATTGTGAATCTAAGGATTCCTAGCTTTTCAATTATACAACTCTTTTCTATAACATACAGTAAAATCATTTTTGTACATGTTTTCTACAAGATAACTTAACTACGAAAGAGTCTTATTTACATAGAATTTCAAATATATCTACTTTGTCATTCCAATAATAAAAATTGAAGTATTCTAAATTTACACCACATACCTCAAGTCCTCTTAAAAACATAACAAATTTAAGTGCAGGTTAATGAGGACACATAAACTTAAGCTTTTTTAAACTTTTTATGTTGATTTTTAACATGTATAACATTCAGAATATAAATATAGAAGGAAGAAAAATATCTCAGAAGTACATTCTACTACATGTGTCTACAAAAAATATTTACATTTATACTAAGGAAAGAAAAACTATGAGTAGCAAGTAAATCTTAACTAAACATGTTTAGAGTGAAGTTGTATAGAAAAAAGTAAGTCTGAATAACATAACAAATAGAAACACAAGAGTATCTATAACAACAGTACCATATGTCCAAAAATACATCATGATTAAAATAAGGGAATGTTTCCAATACATCAAAAAATAAAGAAGAAATACAACAGCACTGTATAAAGAAACAAAAGTACAAAGTCCTTCATCACACAAATAAACAAATACTCACTAAAGATAAAGAAGAATAAGTCATCCTCTAATCACATTGCAAACAAAGCAATCCAATCAGAAATCAAAACATCAGCACACAAAAACTAACAATGCATACCATGCAAACAACAGTCTGAAAACAACAACAAACTGGGGTTGCCTCCCAAGAAGTGATTGATTTAACGTCATCGGCTCGACGAATCCAGATACTTACTTAAGTTAACATAACATTAAGATTTCATTAATTATAGGCCTCTCACCACCTTGGTAGGTTTTATGTCTTTGCCCATTCAATTTTAATAGCCAACCACCTCTAGGATCTTTAATATTGATTGTACCAAAAGGATAAACTTTAATAATTGTAAATGGCCTTGACTACCTAGACTTAACTTTTTCGGAAAACAATTTCAATCATGTATTATACAGTAAAACCTTTTGCCCGTGCTCAAAATCTTTCCTAAGGATCTTTAATCATGCCATTTCTTAATAATTTCTAGAGTTTCTTTTAAGAGCACACATCTCCTAATCACCCTATCCTTATACTATCTATACAGATATGGGTTGTCCCAAAAGTAAAATCTGGTGTCTTGAATAAATTTTTTTCATTGATGGTATGTTAAACCTTAGGAAATAACATCACTAACAATATAATTGACTATATCAGCATACCACAAAATATGTCATTCAGTAATTTTAAACAAGTGCTTTTTAAAAGAACTCTTGTTAATTTCTTCATCCAAATCCTACTCTATTGGTTTAATTTCGCAAGTCTCTTGAAAATCTACAACTTAGATAATCAATCAAATCCATACAAAAACAAACATCTTTATTCCCCTTGGAAAGATATTTCATAGATTTTAAGACATTAAATGTAACTTCCTGATTATTTGCTCTCATTGTTAATTAACATTTTTGCACATCTATCATAGCTTGTCCATCAGCTAGGAAATGTCTACCTGAAATAATTAGAATTCCTTTAACTTTCTCCACATCTAAAATAATGAAATAAAAAAGGAAGATAAATTTATCCACTTTAACTAAAACAATTTCTATAACCTCCTTTAGATAATTGATCGACCGATTAGCTAGCTGAAGGGTTACAATAGTTAGAGACACTTATCCTAATCCCAACCTTCCAGAAATAGATAATGAGATAAGGTTTATACTTGCTCCAAGGTCACATAAAGCTTTTCTAAACAAGTTTTCCAAAAAAATTTCTCCTATTACACAGGGAATTGCAAAGCTCCTAGGATCCTTAAATTTTCGAGGAAGCTTCTTCTAAATTATAGTGTTGCACTCTTCACTAACTGGAACTGTCTCATAATCTCCAAAATTCCTTTTCTTGTAATGAATGTCCATCATGAACTTTACATAATTGGTCATTTGATCCAAAGCCTTAACAAAAGGAATATTACTAGTTAGTTTCTTAAATACTTCCAAAAATTTTGAAAAATTTTGATCCAGCTTCCGCTGTCGAAGCCTTTGAGGAAATGGAGGTGGTGATTTTTATAAGTTAATGTTAGTTACAGAGAATGGTTTTTCTAATTCCTTCGAAACATTTTCCTTGTGTTTTTGTGGTTCTACAGTCTCCTTCTCAACTTCAATCTCTTTTTGAGCTACATCCTCCAACTCTCTTCCACTTCTTAATTGGACAACTTTAACATGGTCATTATTCTTCTCCATAGAGTTTATCTTACTGTTGCTAGGAAGAGTTCCTTGTAACCGATTGCTAAAGAAATCTTTGATCTTCGAGCTCTTGTCCTCCTTTGTAAAAAGAAGAAGAGAATCATCCATTTTTTTCCCTTTTTTTACTCATGTTCATGGTCTTTTTTCTTCCCCTACCCGTATGTTGCTGAAAAGAAAAAGAAAGAAGAGAAATTGGGCCATGTTTCCCGAGAGAGACTGCCTTCTCTCAGGCAAGCAGTCTGAGACTTCTAGTCGACTGCTCTATGATGACCTCTTTCCTGGGCTCTGCTCGCTCGTCTACGCTCCGACCAATTCAGTCAAAATTGAAACTATTGCCTTGCTTGAAGTCTAAGAAAGATTAGTAGTAGTAAAAAACCACTATGTGCCTTTTTTTTATCCATGGGGATCTCTATCCACGGAGATACCTATCTATATAGAGAGATATAGATCTATGAATCGATCGAGACTATCCTCTATCCGGATAGATATGTCCCTATGAGGGACTACGCCGATCTTTTCTTATATGTTTCTCAGTCTCTATATTCGTTATTGTTGCACCTTGACTTTACAGTTGATTCCCCATTTGCAATACGAACTCCTCCAAAGATAACTTCTTCTCCTTAGATTGTGGATTATTATTAAAGTTTGGTGGATAAGAAGGTCTGTAATTGGTACTACCCTGGTTATTCCAATTTTCTAATGCATTTACTTGGTTATTTTCCCATTATTGGTTTCCCCCATCAGAATTGTTATTCCATTTAAAGTTAGATGATTCTTCCAACCTAGGCTATAGAAGTTAAAATAAAAGTTGTTAGGTCTGCTATTAATTGCATTTAAGGTCTCAAATGATGAAGTTCTAGAATCAACCATTTATCTAAAGGAATTTTCCTCAATTACTGTCGTTACTAGATGTTGGTTCATTCCAAATTAATCTAGCTTCTTGATATTCTTGCTACCTAAGAATTAAGAATTGAAAGCACATCAGCATCATGCATACTAGCTACCTTTTTAGGATTTACCCTTTTAGAAGCCCATTGAAAAATTTTTTTAGCCATCTCTTCAATCAAAGAGTAAGCCTCATCAAATGGCTTCGACATGAGTGAACCACCAGCGGTGACATCTATAATAGATCTAAGGGATCCTACTAAACCATTGTTAATAGTTTGAATAATTAACCAATCAGACAAAGAGTGACGTGGGCTCTTCCTAAGAAGTTCCTTAAATCTCTCCCACGCTTCCTATATCGATTCACTTTCATACTGGCAAAATGAAGTAATATCATTCCTAAGTTTAGTAGTTTTTGAAGATGGAAAATATATAGCTAGAAATTTTTGGGCTAAGTTACCCCAAGTCCTAATTGATCCAAGTGCTAATGAGTTCAATCACATTTTAGCTTTATCCCTAAAAAAGGGGAAAAGCCTAAGTCTAACAGTGTTGTTTGATACGCCGTTTAAACAAAATGTAGTACAAAGTTCTAGAAAACATGCTAAGTGTAAATTTGGATCCTCAAATAGGATTTCCCCAAACTGGTTGTTCTGCAGCATTTGGATAGTAGCATGTTTCAATTCAAATGTGTTAGCTTCTACGACAGGAGTCTGAATACTCAAGTGAATTTCATCTATCGTAGAATTAGCGTAATCCCTTAATGGTTTATATGTGTTGTGATGTTCATTAATTGGTATTTGGTTATTTAAACTGTTATGTTGAATATTCCCCATTTATTCCGTGAGTTCGTGAAGTATTTTTTATTTTCTAATTTTTTTAATAGTCCTCTCTAGTTTTGAATAGAAAGGTACAACTCTTGCAGGTCCTGCACTATGCATACACATTTGAAGGTTCAACTAGTAATTTTAACACAAATACAATAAACAAACACAAAAATAATAATTAATTTTTTTCTTTTTCAAACAAATAAACACTTAATCAATGAATTACAATTCAGTTTTACAAATCTAAGTCTAATTGATTCAACTAAAATTCTCCTAAAGTTCATTACCGTCCTCTTCGACAATGATGCAAAAAACTTAATCCACCCCAGCTATTAGCACAAACAATAATGTAAGTCCTGTTAATGGCACCAGAAACTTAATCCGCTCCCTAAACAAATTAATTAAGCTTTTAAAATCAAGTTTTCTTGCACATTGGGTTTCTCACACTAGTATACATATCTTTCAGTATTATAGGGCTATATTGAGTTTGGATCGTCAATCCCACAAAGAAGAGGTAAGGAATCCTTCAAGGAAAGTTCTAATCTACCACTGTTTGGTCTTATTTTGGAATTGAGATTATGTGAAAGTTCTACTAATTACTCCTACACTACTTCAATTAATTCTAATGTTAAACCTATCAAACTTAATTTGATTGATGATATCAAGATATAAATGTAATCCTTCTCTTGTGATGACATAAGTGATTGTGTAGGAATGGATACTTGAAATTGCAAATGTGGCTAATGAAAAATAGGAGCAATCCTCTATTTTACCCTCTCCCGAGTGCATAAAGTAGCGCTATTAAATTGGTTTTAATTCTTTAAATCCCAATTTATGCCCATCAAAGCCTATCTCCCTATCTTTTTGCATCACCCTATGGACTACTTTTCCTGCACCCACTAGTATGATGTGAATACTCTAATCGTTCCTTCATCGCTCTTCCGAGTCATAATGGATCGTAACATATTTTAATAGTTCATATGGTCAGTATGAAAAATAAATTAAGTTTTGAAAAATACTCATCACATTAATGTTTAAAGATCAATTCTATAAGCATCCTAACATCCTACACATTCAACTTATACATCATAAGAGAAAGGTAAGAAAGATCTACTCATGATGCATGAAGAAAATACCACAAATCATTATCTTATAACAAAGAAATCCACTAGAATGTGTGTTTACAAATAGTACAAACAATATAGAACACAAGACTTAGCTTTTTCTTTGAGAAAAGAGATGAAAATTCCTTTTCAAAAGGTTTCCAAGTGCTCCCTACAACACTGATCTATTTCCTTACAGTTTTCTCTCCAATTCCTCTCCAATCTCTCTAAAAAAGTGGAAAACACAAAACCATAACTTCCACTATGACTCTTTTTCCTTCTTCCACTTCCCATGGCTTCAGAATGAATAGGAGCATAGCCTCAAACTGCTTACGATCCTCATTTAACTCCTAAGGTCGCGTTGAAATAACTACAGAAACTGCCTAGAAATTGTCCAGTGCCTTGGTGCCACAAGGCTAGGCGCCGACCACTCGGTTTGTCTGGGTAGGTTCTAGTGCCCAGCATGCTCTTGCCAAGGTGCTTGGGTGGAGCACCTTAGCGCTTAAAGGCTGGCGCCTAGGCACCAGTCTGCTACACCGAATATGCTCTATTTCAGCTCTGCTTCGTTCCATGTGTCCTATCTATTTTACCTGCAAGGAAAACACAAGAATACCTTTATTTAAAGTGCAGTTTTATCCATAAACAAGTGCAAAATTTAAAGAAAGTTAAGCATGCTTTAGGGCACATCAAAATTCCCTAAACTTAAAGGTTACTCATCCTCAAGTAACACATGTATTTTTGAAATTAATTTTATTAATTTGAGGAAGTGGGTTTCATTAAAACTATTAAAAATTTTTCCTCAAGAACGTCATAGTGTAATTTAAGAAAAAATTTCGTAAATCGGCCTAGAACTAGGGTTTAAGTCAACCATGTATTCAAATTTGAAATCCTGAATTTTTATCTACTTTGAAAATCATTGATGTTTGTAAAACATAGAATCCTTAAAATATAGAAAACTGAATTAAAGCACTCCATCTATAAAGATTGACTAATAGATTTTGAAATATAAACAAGTTTAAAATTGTAATAAAGTCTTTTATTTCTAAAAAATTCAAGTGAAACTAGTTTTTTATTAGACTTCTTCTCAAGCTTCTCCTCCCTAATATATTCATCTTCTCCCTTAATGTTTTCTACAAGATAACTTAACTCCAAAAGAGTCTTATTTACATAGAATTTCAAATAAATCTATTACATCATTCCTACAATCAAAATTGAAGTAATCCAAAGTTAACACCACATACCTCAAATCCTCTTAAAATTATAAAAATTTTAAGTGCATGTTAATGAGGACAAAAAAATTTAAGCTTTTTAAAAATTTTTCTCCCCCAAACATGATTCTTAGCATGTATAACATTCAGAATAGAAATATAAATAGGATGAAAAATAGCTCAGAAGTACATTCTACCACATGTGTCTATTAGAAAAATTCACATTTATACTCAGGAAAGAACAACCATGCAAATCTTAACTAAACATGAGAATGATGTTTTACACAAAAAGAAAGTCTAAATAACATATTAAATAGAAACACGGTATCTATAAAAATAGTACCATATGTCCAGAAAGATATTGTTGATCTCATTTTTGATGAGGTCTTCTCTTCTTCTTTTTAGTACTTAGGATCTAGCCTTAAGCTTTTCCTTTGACTGTCTTAGAGGATTAGAATTGGGACCCACCACCTAGAAATTCAAATCACTCCTTAACTCCCCGCAAACTCCACAAACTCGACCGTAGACCCCTAATCACCTGCGAGGGTCGAAATCAAATGCGGAAGTTTAAAGGATGAGTTCCTAAAGGACTCTTTGGCCTTAGGACTGCCCTGGGTGGCCTGGTCTGGTGAAGGACTGACCTACACACACACTACACTTATACACTACACTTTCACACACCCCCTGAAAAACACACCCATACCTAACTTGACCTCCTAACTCATGAAGGTGATTCACATGGATGGTCCTTAACCCCTAAGCCCTTGGCTAAGAGGGTTAGGAACAACATAGTGGATGCCTCAAATGAGTCCCTTCATGGCTCAACCAAAATGATTTCATTCCACTTACAATTACTCAATCTTCAATTTTGTAAATTTTCAATTTTTGACCCCCGGGACCCTACACCCGCCTAGCCTACCCAAAGCCCTTGAAATTACCCAAATTTTTCAAAATTTTCAAATCACCCAAAATTCCTCAAAATTAACCTTGAACATTTCCTCACCAATCAAGTTGATCATCCATAGCCAAAAATACCAAAAATTCCAAAAATACCTCCCAATACCCTCCAAATACCCAAAATACCCCTCTTGACCCAAAAATTCAAAAATTCAGAAAATTCCCAGAAAATTTCAAAAAATCCCAAATATTCCCAATTTCATTTTGTTCAACTAAACCATGGGCCAAATTTGTCAATTTACCCCACTTTTGTCAAAACCCCCAATTTGACCCATTTTAACCCAAAGTGAACCCAATGTCAAACCAAACCTACCCAATTGACCCAAATTCTGGTCCAATTAAATTCTAAACTTCAATTTAACATTCCCAACACCAATCTAAACCAGATCCAAGTCCAATTTGATTGACATTTGAATCCAATTTCACTTTTGGCCTTAAAGCCCAATTTGGACCCATGACCCAAACCTAACCCAAACTAACCCAATTCAACTCCAATTAACCCCAAACCTTTTCTAAACCTTCCTCAACATCATAACAAACAAAACACTAACATGATTTGCCCAAAATTTAGACCCAAACCCCACTCAAATTCAACCCAAAGCCAAAAAGCCCAATTTTGACCTAAACCCAAACCTAACCCAAATAAGCCCAAACCCCAAAATCGAAACCCAACCAAAGTCAAAACCTCTTTGAAACACTCCCATAAACATTTCCCAACATTAATTTTACATCAATTTGAACCCTAGCCCAACATTGGACCAAGTTAGCCCAATTTGACTTACATTGGCCCATTTACCAAAGAGGTCCAAATCCATCCCAATTCAAGCCCAAACCACTTCAAATTTATTCCAAATCATTCATGAAACCTTCCTAAATTAAATTCAACACTTATTGGATCCAATCCTTTACAAAATTATCAACCTAAAATTTGTTTTGAAATCCAAAAGCCCATTCCTAAAATAATTTCAAAAGTCGAAACCCATCCTAAGGCCCACATTACAATCTCATCTCATCCTCACTCAATTAAAATCATCCTTAAGTTCTAAATTAGCCATCAAATTTTTCTAAACTAAGCCATATGCAAAATCCTATCAAATCACCCCTAAATTACCAAAATTCCTAAAAACCTCTTTCATGAAAATTGACTTAGCTTTTTCCAAGCCAAAGGTGAGCCATGAAGTCATGCATGAGCCACATGCGAGCCATGAAAGCCTCGGACACTTCACCATACCCAAAATGGCAAGAAGAGGGGACCCTTTAATGATTCTCTTAAGAGTGATTAACCACTCCCATGTCTCCCCTAACTCTCGCTTAAGCTTAATCGTACTTGGATCGTGACTCGACCCCACTAATCAAGCCGATCCAAGTGACTTTCCCTTCAACCCAAATCGCCTCGGATGGTGGACCTAACCCAAAACCAAGGGTCGACCCATTTAGACCCAAAACTAGCCTCTTTCCCATTCCACTTCGATTCAAACCCTTTACACATGTCCATGGCCAATCGACCGCACAAACCTCCACCCCCGACCCACCCGGACTCGAGGGTGACCCATGCCCGCCGCCGCCCGCCCGGGTCGCCGGAAAACACCATGGCCGAGACCTCGGGAGGAGCCAAAGTTTGGAATTCCCACATGCCGAGCCGCCCCATCCTCGCGCCATCGCAACTGTTCTTCTCGCCAAGAGCAACCGATCTCGGTCCCTAACTCCCCTAGAGGCCCTCCAGCCTCTCCTATTTAAACACCCCTCTCTCGGCCATGGGAGAGGTGCCGAACTAACCTTAAGGAAACTCCGCCAAAATCATTCCATACCACTCTCTACACATAGAGCACTTCGATTCCCACCGGATTCCACCTAATTCCCTCTAGCCGAGCTCAATTTCGAGTTCAAACTTCAAAGACAAAACTAGGAAACTTCTTCACAGTGGACCAATCCCCAAATCGATCGATCCTACACCTTCACCGTACCAAGGGAAGAACTCCACCGAAGAAAGCCCCCTCTCCGTGCCACCCATCCGTTCCGTACTCCAAGCTTTGTAATCGACCGTGGTCGAAATCTTACCTAGACAATTCACTGCACTGCAGAGACTTCATCCGGAGCTTGCACGGACGCAATCGAAGGTGACACAACCCTCGCATCGAAGCCACACTTCTCCGAGCAAAGGTACGGCTTCACTCTTCTTCCCGAGCTTCCGAACATTCTCCATTTTTATCGAGTCAATTTCATGCCACATAAACCGTATGGATGTGTTCGTCTTCTCGAGACGAATTCATGTAGCATAAGAACGTTCAATTTGGTCAAGTATCGAGTAAGATCTTGTGCCTGAAGACGGACGGCTCTCGAGCTGAGAGGCTTGGGGACGATGAACGGATGTCGTTCATTCAATACACGCACGGACGGACGGCTCAGATGGCGTCGGACCAGGAGATGATACGTGAACAGCGGGCCGCGTGACGCTGAGTCAGAAGGTGGCGTCGAATGGGAGCGCGCCTCGTGGCCGTTCGGAGATGCCGAGGATGACAGGGCGCCGCATGGATAAGTAGGAAATTAGGTTATTTTCCTATTTATTTAATTACCAGAACTTGAAAAATGCATAACTTTGTGTAGAGAAATTGTAAAAATAAAATAAAAAATACCCTTTTGCTCAGTGAACAGAGGAGAATAATGTGAAAAAGAAATCATTTAATTTCATTGAATATTTGATTTTTAATAATTTATTTACTCTCTGCACATTTTCAATTCTCCATACATGTATACAATTCACCATGGCATGAGACCATAGGGCGTTGAAGCCTCCGAATTCGGGAACATTCCCCGAATTTTCCAAAGTCGAGGCCATCCCTATGAAGAGTTATCGATTTTTCAACTCTAGGTCGTTAGTTTCGAGTATTTTAATTCCAATAATTAAGCACATTGTGAAATAAATTCTAGGAAAATTTGGTGATGTTTATTATGACCGTAGGAACCTAGGAAAAATAGGTTTTGAATTAATCCACTTGAATAACCCTAATCGGCTTAAACACCCAAAATAGTCCTTAATTAATTAGAGCTAATCATACATCAAATAGACTTGAAATCAATTCTCCACTCGACCTTTAGGATCAGAGGAACCCACCATAAAAAGTCGAAGTCAATTGACTTTGTTAGCCCCACCAAATGGGCCGATTAAACCATTTAGCTAATTTAAACTTTAAAAATTCATAACTTTCAAGATACTTTTCAAAAATTCACCAAATTGGTTTTGGAGCCTCTCTGATATCAGTGGAATTTAAGAAAAATAAAATTGCAACTTTTCAAAAAAGTTGATTTTTTTGCATTATTTTAATATTTTATTAATTAAAAAATAATTAAAATCACAAAAATAATAAAATTCATCAAAATGTCACATTTTGAATTTTAATCACTTAGAAATAAACCCCATATTTTTCTTAAGTATCTATAATGAGATATTAAATTTTAAAGCCCTAAGGTAATTTTAAAATTAAAAAAATGTATATTTTTAGTATTTCCACTAAAATAATTCTAATAAATCAAAGAGAAATCGTAAAATTATAAAAATTGATTATCTCGATTTCTTTGATATCGAGAGATTTTTGAAAAATATAAAATTCATTTTTTCAACCTTTATTTTATTTTTAAATTAATTAATACTCCAAAACTCAAAATAATTATAATAAAAAGAATATAATTCAAAAAATCACCAAAATCGGTCCAAGTGATCCTCTCGGTCATTAGGAATGTCCCATAATTTTCTCAAGGATAGAAACTTTCCCTTGGTAATATTATTAAATTTTCCTTGGAAATCCCTATTTTCCACCAAAAATAATTACATAAATAAATTAAATACGTAAAAATCACATTTTCTCCTCTCATGCCTTGATCGACATATGAGTGAAGTCACATAAAAATTTCAAGTTCATTTAAGCTCAATTTAGTGAGTTATCAAATTATTAAGCTTGAAGGGCAAAATGGTAATTAAAATTTTAACCTTTAATTAAAACTTTAGGCTTAATAAAATTAAAGAGTAAAGTATTTGATCCTAATCTGATTTGATGATCGAAATTTGAATAATAAGGGTAGAAACCTATTAAACAATTTAAAAATAATTGAAATAAACCTTAATTAAATAATTGATTAAATTTGGAAGAATAATAAAATTGGAATTATTAAAATAAGGATATTATTAGGAAGAGATTTGTTCTTTAATTTAAGAATCCCTAAATTAATCATCTCAATAATATTTAATTCCTAATTAAAATGATAATCCAAATTTAAGATTTAAAATGCTAAAAGGCTTAATCATTAAATTAAATTAAAGTTAAATTATTTAAATTAAATCCTTTTAAAATTTCAATTAAATTAATACTTTAATAATTAAAATTAAATCATCTTCAAAACATAAAAAATAATAAAATATTAAATTAAAATTAAAAATAAAATAAAATAAAATAAAATTAAATTAAATTAAATTAAATTAAATTAAATTAAATTAAATTAAATTAAATCAAATTAAATTAAATCAAATCAAATTAAATTAAATTAAATCATATCAAATCAAATTAAATTGAATTAAATTAAATTAATTAATATAATCAAGTTAAAATTAAAATTAGATTAAATTAAATTAAAATTAAAACTAAACCAAATTAAATTAAATTAAAGTTAAATTAAATTGAATTAAAAATAACATCACCTAAGACATAAAGAAATTCAAAAATAAATATAAAGCAACTTGAACACTATTCCAAATTTAAACCCGTTAACCGAAATTAAATTAAATCACAAACCATTTCAACATCAATTTGCCCTCAAAAGCTTTTGTTGTCATAACTCCTAAATAGAACGTTAAGTGAAATGTTATTTCCCTCATAGGATATTCAAATGTCCTAGTTCACTCAGTAAGGTAACAACAAAACTTGAATTTTCGGACAATTAATTCATTTGTATGATTAAATTTATTTGGACTTAAAACAATTCTAGCAATATTGAAAAGATGTTTAAGATTCATCTTAAACACTTTCTCAATATGATAGGATGTTTATGAGAACAACTGAACTTAATTGTTCTTCGATGAAGAAAATCGTCCTTAAACCAAAACACAAGAACCTAGTACGTCATAGGAGATGACTAGCTACGAGATTAGGAACTTGGTAGAAAACCATAACCCTTCCCTTAGTTTTACCTAGGAACTTGTTCTAAATGCTTAAATATTCTGAATTGTGTTTCGAGTGCAATTTAGGATGACGGGAAGACCCTCCGAGTACGCTTTTATTTTGTTGCAATTTACTTTATCGCAATTTACTTAATCGCATCACACTTACTTTTCGCATGATAAACAACCGTTGCATGAAAACCCACACTTTTAGGATAAGTCCCTAAAACTGAAACCAAAACTAAATTAAAAGTCATTACAAGATAAAATTCACCGCCACAACATTTCAAAATATAAAACAACTCAAAATTTAATCACAAATAAAACACAAAACTGCAACTACAACTAAATTAAAACGTCTTGTTGGATGATCGGGAATACCTCGGATGATGTAACCTACGTGTTGCTAACGGGATTTCCCACTGTCTAAATGAAAGTGTGGAACTCATTTAGTCGAGTTTAGCAAATTCATCCTGACTAAGTGAATCCGATAAAAATAACGATGCCTGAAGGCCGGAACCGCGGGATCTTAACCGGTGTCATTATAATCAACTTTAAGATTTGTTTTAATTAAAACATAAAAACACTCGGGAATTAAGAATTTCTCTAAACCAAAACACTTTTCTCATCTCCTCGATTTATGACTTCTAAAACTAAACCTCCGCAACAACAAGGAGCTCGGAGCATGATGGGCAAGACGGCCATCGTCATCAAGAAAACCCGAGTCTACTTCAAAGAAACTTTCTTAGAATTAAATAACTAAGCCATAGGACTTCGAGGTAGTTTGCCTAGTGCAACATAAATCCTCAACCTTTTGTTGGCATTTGCATTGCAAATTAAGCCCTAACCTGGTCTTAGGATTCCGAGGTAATCGTTCGGCACGACATAAACCCTCACATCTTCCAAAGTTATTTCAGTATGATTTTATCATGCAAATATAAGTCCAAATTAATCAAAATCGATAAGATCGAAATATTAGATAAACATTAGGACTTTCCTAAATCCAAGCCAAATAAGAGGATAGTCGAGAAATTACCGAAGTTCGCTTCGAATCCGTAATTTCTCCTATTTTTCTTCCTTTGAATTCCCAAAACAAAATGTTCCAAATTTGATCCATTCCCTATTGAAATTCCAAAATTCAATCTCTTGAAAACTTAAACTTTGAGATTCTTGAGAGCAGAATTATTGATTATTATCAAGAGTTTTCTTAGGTAATTCCCGTCACTTAAGTGTAATTAACTATAAGGGCTTGCCCTTATAGGAAATTTTAAGAACACAGGTAATATAAACCCTGTTTAATGCTTTCATATTAAGCAGGGGAATTTGTCGGCTTATAAAATTGGTTCGTGTACCAAACGGATGTCACAAATCTCCTAGTTTATTTAATCGAGCCCCATCATCAAGCAAGGTGTCTATTCTTCGGATAGATACACAAGCTAGAAGTGCGGTGCTCGTTTGTATAAACTATTTAGGATGTGAGATCGGTTTGATTTCATATCTTAAAATTTTCAAATTTAAAATTATTTTCAAAAATCAAATACAACTTTTCAAATTATTTATTTAAATTAAATTAAAAATTCGCCGACAATTTCTGTAGGCGACCCCTTTTCAAAATAAAACACACAACCTAAAAAATAAGCCGTACAATTTATGGCGACTCCGCTGGGGAAAATTCCTCTCTCCATTTTAATCAGATAGTTCTGCTTTCAAAAATCGGTAGTGTACCCATGTCCCTAGTGGATCAAACTACCCTTCTTTTCGTTGGAATACTATGTTCATTTCTACCTTGAACTAGTATATCCAACATTCTCTCGGATTTAGGAGCCACCGTTTAGACACCCCTAAACAGAGAGGTTCCGAGATCCTTTTGCCTCATTTCTGAGGTGGGGTGGACCCCTAACAGTATTAGTTTAGGAGCGGTCTTGCGGGTCGAGAAGTTTCTACAAGACTTTCTCTTCCTTTTCCAGTTCCTAATCAATTCCTTTTACTCTTCCTACAACTCTCCTTCTTTTAATAATTCTCCTTCCTAACGAACAAATCTTTTCGAAAAACAATTTTCTTTTAATATCACAAATACACTAAGGTAAACAGAAATGTGTTCAGACTCTTTCTTTTTTGTCATAAGTCGTACGATAAGAAGAAGCACGATTCGGAGACTAACACTCGAAATCCGCCCGCGTAAATGGAAGCCCCAAACCGATCTTCTCCTTCGTCAACGGACTCGACCCGGCCGTGTTCAAGGAAGATCTCGCTCGATAATGGAATCATTCGATTCGGACAAGGATTCGGGGACACCGACATCAAAATCCCCGACGTCACTCTCTTTTCACTCACAAGCAAAGTACCGTAAATCGAGAAGCCGTCGATCGAGTTTAACCTCAAGTCAACTCATGAATTCCCTCCTCTACAAAAGATTCTAACCGAGAGGAGTACCGTTGTTCGCAGAAGGGCTGTTGTTGCTACCCCCATTGGTCTAGTTGTCTCCGTACCTACCCCGGCTTCCGCCAAACTAAAGGGAAAGGAAATTCAGAACTATAATGAACCTGTTTCCATGGAGGGTACAGATCTTCCTGAGAAACCTTCTATTTTTGAAATCGGGTCCAGCTCTAGAATTCCATCGCTGACACGCGACTCGCAGAAGGAACATAAGTGAAGGATTGCTGTGAGAAGCCGTAGCCGTCGAAGTCGCTTTCCTAGAAGAAATCCCGTAACCGCCCGAGTATACACCGCCGCTCGAATACATACCACTTTTGGGAGGAAGCAGTGTTCCATCCCTCTCCGCTGCGCAGGACGAGGAAAATGTTCGCAAGATTGCCGCCGCATTGCCTCAACCCGTATATTACAACGATAGCCGTAAGAAAAGGGCTAGAATTACGCCATTCGCTCGACCGCAAACCTTGATGGAGAAGTTAGCGAAGAAAGAAAATGCCCCGTATCGAAATTTTAAGAAGGATAGGGCGGGTGCAGTGCCAAATCTCGTCTCTGGGCCGCGAGTGGAACCTCGCTTATCACCGCGAAAAAGCCAAATAAGAGAATTAAAACTAGTCCACTCGTCGTTGTTTCGGATTACAAATTAGTGGAGGATACCACCTTCCAAGCATTTGATCGACGTACCATCCGGTCCTAGACCTTCCGTCGCTAGAGGATGGTATGGCGTCCCACAACCGGTCAATTAAGATTAAAACAACAAACCGAGAAAGAAAGTCTCGTCGAGAGACTCGAGTCCGAAGAAAGCGCTACCGCAGTCGAAGGGGACTCATGAGAAAGAAACTCGACAGCTATCACATGACAACCGCAAGGATGTACGTAAAGGACCACTAGAAGATGCTATGGAAAAGCTAAGAACCGATATTCGGCGATTAGCAAGGGAAAGAGAAGAGAAATTCGGAGATGAAGTCGACTCGTCGAGTTCATGGATGATGAATATGCAGAAATTAACATGGTTGAAACACGAGCTTCGTCAGCTTCACAAGATGCCCCTGCAGCCGCAGAAGAGAGGAGCCGGAAGTAATGAGGAGGCAACTTCAAGAGAAAGATGATACGATCGCCCAAATGGCAAAAAGGATGGAAGAGATGGTCGTAGCCCTAGCCACTCTCCGCAGTCGGTTCAACCCCAAAGAGAGACACCCCGTAGTTATTCACATCGTAGACGGAGGAAAGGAGATTACGTCCGTCAACGGGGATGATCAATTAAAGAAGGATGCAACACAAAGCATGATTCCGGAAAAGGATATTAAGAGCATGGTGGAACAGCAGGTGCGAGAAGCCTTGGCACAATCAAAGAGTGGGACATCCATTCGGACGGGTAGACCTTACCCTGAAGAATTCGACGCTGTCTAATACCCGAAAGGCTTTGTACCACCTCTGTTCAAGACCTTTGATGGAACCGAAAACCCTCGGCAACATGTTGCACATTTTCGTGCCAGTTGTTGCAATGCCGGTGGAAGTGATGCTTTACTCTTCCGACAATTTGTCGCCAGCTCGTCGTGGATCGCCTTTGATTGGTATGCGGAATTACCGAACCGGTTCGGTGAAGACATTTTCGAATTAGAAAACCTCTTCATCAAGCGATTTGCCGGAGCTCGCACCACATCACTATAGGTGATTTAGTGGTAGAGAAGCGTAGCCGAACGAAACTTTGGTGGATTACATACTTCGATGGAGAAATCTAAGTATGAAGTGTGAGCCACAGCCTACAAGAACAACGATGCAATCGGCATTTTACTTAAGAGCATTCATGACCCGATAGCACTTCTCCTCAAGGGATTTACTATTAAGACTTTTGAGAAGTTGTTAGCAAGGCCGGAAGCTTGCAAGAGGAGGCGAAGCAATTAAGTTTCACCGACAAAACAGATAAACAGAAGCCCGTGAAAACTTTTGAAAAGAAGTCCGGATCATCGCAAACTGCCGATAAAGGCAAGCAGCCGATACAAATACCGTCGAACGGCCGCAAAGAATCCCGACCCAGCTATCACTCATCCCAACAAGATGAACAACCGCCTCGTCCACAACGTACACTAAAGGAGCTTTGAACGTGGAGTATCCGTTCAAGAATGAGGCAAGTGCCGAAAATGTTCGCGTAGCCCGATGAAGACTCCGCATTTCCAACTCGCGTAGCCTAAGAGACCAGAAGAAGACGACAAGAAAGGTGAAATTAAATTGAATTAAAAATAACATCACCTAAGACATAAAGAAATTCAAAAATAAATATAAAGCAACTTGAACACTATTCCAAATTTAAACCCGTTAACTGAAATTAAATTAAATCACAAACCATTTGAACATCAATTTGCCCTCAAAAGCTTTTGTTGTCATAACTCCTAAATAGAACGTTAAGTGAAATGTTATTTCCCTCATAGGATATTCAAATGTCCTAGTTCACTGAAAGGTAACAACAAAACTTGAATTCCCGGACGATTAATTCATTTGTATGATTAAATTCATTTGTACTTAAAACAATCCTAGCAATATTGAAAAGATGTTTAAGATTCATCTTAAACACTTTCTCAATATGATAGGATGTTTATGAGAACAACTGAACTTAATTGTTATTTGATGAAGAAAATCGTCCTTAAACCAAAACACAAGAACCTAGACGTCATAGGAGATGACTAGCTACGTGGATTAGGAACTTGATAGAAAACCATAACCCTTCCCTTAGTTTTACCTAGGAACTTGTTCTAAATGCTTAAATATTCTAGATTGTGTTTCGAGTGCAGCTTGGGATGACTGGAAGACCCTCCAGTGTACGCTTTTATTTTGTTGCAATTTACTTTATCGCAATTTACTTAATCGCATCGCACTTACTTTTCTCGCATGATAAACAATCATTGCATGAAAATCCACACTCTTAGGATAGTCCCTAAAACTGAAATCAAAACTAAATTAAAAGTCATTACAAGATAAAATTCACCGCCACAACATTTCAAAATATAAACAACTCTAAATTTAATCACAAACAGAACACAAAACTACAATTACAACTAAATTAAAACGTCTTGTTGGATGATCGAGAATACCTCGGATGATGTAACCTACGTGTTGCTAACGGGATTTCCCACGGTCTAAATGAAAGTGTGGAACTCATTTAGTCGAGTTTAGCAAATTCATCCGGACTAAGTGAATCCAATAAAAATAACGATGCCGAAGGATGGACCGCGGGATCTTAACCGGTGTTGTTATAATCAACTTTAAGATTTGTTGTAATTAAAACATGAAAAACACTCGGAAATTAAGAATTTCTCTAAACCAAAATACTTTTCTCATCTCCCGATTTATGACTTCTAAAACTAAACCTCTGCAACAACAAGGAGCTCTTAAGCATGACGGGCAAGCACGACCATCGTCATCACAGAAACCTCGAATCTACTTCAAAGAAACTTTCTTAAGAATTAAATAACTAAGCCATAGGACTTCGAGGTAGTTTGCCTAGTGCAACATAAATCCTCAACCTTTTGTTGTGCATTTGTATCGCAAATTAAGCCCTAACCGGTCTTAGGATTCCGAGGTAAATGCTCGGTACGACATAAACCCTCACATCTTCCGAAGTTATTTCGTATGATTTTATCATGCAAATATAAGTCCAAATTAATCAAAATCGACAAGATTGAAATATCAGATAAACATTAGGACTTTCCTAAATCCAAGCCAAATAATAGGATAGTCGGGAAATTACCGAAGTTCACTTCGAATCTGTAATTTCTCCTATTTTTCTTCCTTTGAATTCCCAAAACAAAATGTTCCAAATTTGATCCATTCCCTATTGAAATTCCAAAATTCAATCCCTTGAAAACTTAAACTTTGAGATTCTTGAGAGCAGTAATTATCGATTATTATCGAGAGTTTTCTTAGGTGATTCCCGTCACTTAAGATGTAATTAACTATAGGGCTTCGCCCTTATATGGAATTTTAAGAACCTGTGTAATATAAACCCTGCTTAATTCCTTCGTATTAAGCAGGGGAACTTGTCGGCTTATAAAATTAGTTCGCAGACCAAACAGATGTCACAAATCTTCTAGTTTATTTAATCGAGCCCCATCGTCAAACAGTGTGTCTATTCTTCGGGATAGATACACGGTTTGTGGTGCGGTGCTCGTTTATATAAACTATTTGGGATGTGAGATCGGTTTGATTTCACATCTTAAAATTTTCAAACTTAAAATTATTTTCAAAATCAAATGCTACTTTCCAAATTATATATATATTTAAATTAAATTTAAAATTTAAAATTCGCCGACAATTTCTGTTAGGCGACCCCTCTTTTTAAAATACAACACACTTAACCTAAAAATAAGCCGTACAAATATCACAATTACAACAAGGGAATATGTCCAATACATCAGAAAATAAAGAGGAAATACAACAACACTGCAGCATGGAAAATAAAGAAACACAAGTTCAAAGTTCTTCATCACACCAATAAATAAATAAACAGTAAAGATAAAGGAGAATAAGCAAAGCAATCCAATCACAAATCTAAACATCAACACCTAAACACTAACAATGCATACCATGCAAACAACAATCTAAAAACAACAATAAACTTAGGTTGCCTCCCAAGAAGCGCTTGGTTTAATGTCATCAGCTCGAAGAATCCAGATGCTTACTCATGTTGGCCCAACATTAAGATCTCATTAATTATAGGCCTCTCACCACCTAGGTAGGGTTTAAGTCTTTTCCCTTTAACTTTGAACACCCTACCACTTCTAGGATCTTTAATATCGATTGCACCAACAGGATAAACTTTAATAATAGTAAATGACTCTGACCACCTAGACTTAATTTTTCCAGGAAATAATTTCAATTATGTATTATACATCAAAACCTTCTGTCCATGCTCAAAAAATTTCCTAATAATCTTATGATCACGTCATTTCTTAATAATTTCCAGAGCTTTTTCTAAGGGTACACATCTCCTAATCACATGATAATTACACTTTCTATACAAATATGGGTAGTCCCAAAGGTAAAATCAGGTGTCCTGAATTTTTTTTTTCGTTGATGGTATGTCAGACCATAGGAAATAACATCACTAACACTATAATTCACTATGTCTACATACCATGGAATGCACCATTCAATAATTTTAAACAATTTATTTTTAGGAGAACTCTTGCTAATTTTTTCATCCAAATCCTGCTATATTAATTTAACTTCATGAATCTCTAAAAAATGTCTACAACATAGATAATCAATCAAATAAAAACGGAAACAAGTATCTTTATTCTCCTCAGAAGTATATTTGATAAATTTTAAGATATTAAAGCATGGGCAAATAATGCATGTGTACGTGGCGTATCAGTAGTGTCGATATTTAAGTCCAAAATGTCGATCCCATAGGGAACGAGATGATTCCTAATAGGAAATGTTCTAGCATATAGATTTTAGTCTTATCCTAAAGTTTTATTTAGTTAAAATCCTATAATAGTAATCATAAATTAACACAAATTAATTGAAAGATGTCAAATACTTATTAGTTCTTCCTTGAAATGAGTTAGGTAGATTTCATTAAATTAAGAATTGTTAGTAAAAAAGCTTGGTGAAAAATAAGAACAACTCTCTTCTTTACCCCATCTCGGTAGCATAAAGAAATTTGGTTAGAAATGAATTTATTTCCATAAATCCAATTACTAACCTATTCATAGTATATTTTCCTAAAATTTACATCTCTATACATGATATATCCCCATTCCTTTAGGTTAATGTGACTAACCTAATTGATTCCACTATAATCGTTTCCAATACGTATAATTTACAACATATTTTAACAAATCACTTGGTCAGAATGAAATGTAAATGAAGTGCATAAAGTTAATCATCGTCGTAAACATAAATTCAATTACAATGCAATCCTTATTCATTCTATCTATCTCAATCAGCTCTAGGAAGAATAGGAAATCTACTCACTAAGCAAGCTTATAACATCATCATAATTCATTGATTTAAAGAGAATTCAATTACAAATGTTATACAACTAAATGATTACAGAAATGATAACACATGACTTAGTTTTCTCTTCTTCACAATTGACCAACAAGTGAAATAACATTAAACTCATTGAGTCCTATGTTCTATTGTTGTATAACTTCTCCTCTTCATTACCCGATAAGAAAAATTGAAACTGTAGCAAGCAGTAAAAACAACACAGAATCAATCTCCTTCAGCACTATGATTCCTTTATATTTATAGTCTTCTCACTTGGCTTACACGATCTTCATACTCTTCTACTGATATCTCACATTCTAGAGTCCCGAACTTCTCCAACTACAAGTTGTAGTTTCTTGCACCTAGGCGCCTAGGGGCTGGGGCTTAGGTGTCAAGATATATGTCTGTGTGCTGCTTAATGGGCGCCTAAGTGCCCAAGTGGTCGGTTCCTAGGTGCCATAGTCGCGGTACCTATTCTCCATAGTCACAGTCTTATAAGCCCATTGGCTGGCATCTAAGCACCAAGCTCTCAGGGTTTGGCGCCTAAGTGCTAATGTCCGGGGGCCTAGGCACCCAATAACACATATATGCACCATATCTCCGTGTCCTTTTCAGCTCTTAATACTTCAATTTTCTATTATTATGTGCAAAATAAACACAAAATACCTTTCTCAATAATACAATTTCATCAATAAAATGTATAAATATAATCCAAATTACTACCCAACTTATCCACATATAAAAATCCCCAAAATTAAAGGTTACTTTTCCCTAAGTAACATCAAAACTTTAATATTGGTTGTGTCCACTAAGTAAGATTGGGTTTCATAAGAATTACCTACAATCATACTTCAAAAGATTCATAGTTAAGAAAAATCAACATCTCTAGTGAATTAATCTTTCACATATGTTATAAGAAGCTTTGAATTCATCAAATACAACATGAACTCATATTTATTTCAAAAAGGAGTTAGTAAATGTTAAACTAATGCAAATTAAATGTCAAATATAAAGAATATAACCCTCCATTAAATGATCTACTAAAAATTCATAAACATATATGATTAAAGAATGTTTTGGATTTTTTAATTTAAAAGATATGTTAGTAAAACCATTTTTTGATAAGGTTTCTCCTCAAGCCTCCCCTCAATATTTATTTATTTACTTATTTATTTCATTCATAAACATTTTCTTACTTTAAGATGAATATTTCAATTCTGAGCATAATTTCTTGAGAATTACTATATTTAGGTAAACATTTAATGATTTTGAATTCTACTACCATTTCTTTAAATTATAAATACTCCACATTCCTTTTTTATTTAATGCTTTAAGAGTTTAGGAATTATTATAATAAAATAACATTAAAATTCATGGAGGCTATTTTCTTATTAAATACACATCTAAGTGCACCTAACTTAGCTAATAACTAACTCTTCGGAAACTTAAATATGCTAATCAGTTATTCCTCTGTTGAATTTCAATGTTGAATTAACACATCTTTAATTTAATTCACATAGAGTCCAAATTATCATTAACTAGGTTTCCTCTTCTTTTAAATTTGTGATAGTTCTAAATTCATCCCCACTTTCCCAATATTAACTTGAAGGACCAATTAAATTTTGTTTACTAAGGAGAAATAAACTAAACACAACATACATCTCCCCCAAACTTATCTACAAATAATTATAGAAAGTTTAAACATTATATACAACATAAAAAACTCTATCACAATAATATAATCTATCACATGTTCAAACCAACAAATTTTTAACATGGACATAACAAAGTACAACTATACTAATAAATAAAAGGAACACAATAGACCAATAAATTAAATTACACATAGAAGTTCAAATAACTTGCAGTAGGGAAATTAAAGAATACAAGCATAAAAGTCCAATCCACAAATACAGAGTGCAACTGCAGATAAAATAAATCTCATAAGCATCCAAGTAATACAATCACTCATTCTCATCTTCATCATCATCTCCCTGATCATTAGCTTCTTTCTCATCTTCCTCCTCCTTTTCTTCCTCTGGATCCTCCTCCATAGACTGATAGGTACTCTCATAAGGTGCATGTGCAGAGTATATGAGAAACTTAATAGGATGCTCTCCTCAAACCCATTGGTTCCTTTGGTACATCTCTAGCTGAGCAGCCTGATAACCAAAAATCTGGTCAAATTGACTCTTATTTTGCCAATCCATATGCGCCACCTGCTCTGTTAAATCACATATCAATGTCTGTATGATAGAGATTCCATCCTCAAGCCTCTCTAATCTCTCTGCAATAGATGTCATGGAAGTGGAAGGTCGGGGTCTAGATGTAGAAGTAGAAGGTTGGGAAGAGCTTGCACCATGCCCAAATACTATGTTCTTCCTATATATCCCAGTGTTGGATTTGTAGATTGGCTTCATTGGATGAAGCTGCTCCTCCCAACTCCCGAAGGACATACAAAAATTTTGGTACAAGGTGAATATAGTGTAAGAGTGGCCAAGACTGATAGTGGATCCCCTCTTTGTCGTATGAAGGATGGAATGATGAATAATGGATCCTACATCTATTGGTTTCAGGGTTTAGATGTTGAAATTTACTGCAACTATATCCTTTGTGACTTAACATAGATTGATGAGGAGGAGAAACTTAGCAGAAGTGAAGTAGTGTCAGTCTTTTGACAATTCATATAAAGTAGAAGAAAGGAAATTGATTTTTATGTTGTTCCTCACTTTCCACACCCCCAACCATCAGTCAGAAATGTAATGATTTAAAGTAAGTTAGAATGAACAATAGAAAAAGTGGAATAGAAGAATCGGGGACATCTCTTAAAGAATATAATGAATTGATTCAGGAAGAAGAAAAGTCTACTTGCTTCCCTCTGACGTACACTAAATCATCATAAGCTTCATGCACTTTAGAATAAAATTTTGAGACTACAGGAATTACATCAACACTTGCATTCTCAATCCCTCCTTACTATCATGCTTTCTACCTCTCCCCCAAGGGTTAGAAAACCTCTCTCAGGAATGAGCTTATTTGTATTAAATAATTGTATGGCGCTCTTCAGTTTTAGAGCTAACGAATTTCTTATTATCAAAAGAGGATTTTAATTTACCACCCATAGTTTTAGCAGCCTTTAGGAATGATAGAGAAGAGATTGAAATAAGAATATAGATTTATGGAAGAATTGGAATAATAAAATGCTAGTTAGGAAAATTAATCAAGGCTAAATTAAATTCTCAAAAAATTTCTGACTCTAGCTCACTTCGATCACAAAGAAATCCAAAAATTTTGAATGAAAATGGTGGAATTCGATAAAGAGAATCAGAATTACGTTAGAGAAGCTAATTCCCCCTATGGTTTCCTTGGATTGCACAAATTTGGAGAGATTTTATTTTAGCTCTAAGAATGTAGGCCAGGTGAAGAAGACAAACTAAGAGAAGATTTTGAGCAAGATGGCTAAAAACGGCTTAATTTCCTTATATAGCACAATGGGCGGCAAAGTGCTAGTTTACTGTTGCGGCTTAGGTGAGGGCAGTGCCTAAGCACTATTCTCAGGAGAAGGTGGTGCTTAGGCGCTCGAATGATAGTGCTTAAGTGCTCGTGTAAGTAAGCAATGCCTAAGAGCCGATGGTGGTGGCACCTGTGTTCTCACCTCAAATTAGGCACAATTTACCTGAATCCAAAAAATCATCCCCAATTCACATAATCATCCTAAAATCACACCTATTCAATCACAAAAATTCACACAAACACACTTACACAAATATAAACACACAATACAACAAAAACACACATAAATAATTTGAATCATGTATTATATAGCACCTCCCGACCAGGCTCAAATGTCTTTCTAAGAATCTTTTAATCACGCCAATTCTTCATATTCATTTTATATAACTTGGCGTTTTCGTACAATTATTCTCTAACCTCACCAATTTCATTGAGCTGTAGCAATCGCTTCTCACCAACATCCTTTATATTATAATTAAACTCTTTAAAAACCCAATATACTTTATGCTCCAATTCTACAAGAAAATGACACGATATACCAAACATGAGACTATATGGATGTATTTATATAAGTGTTTTATAAGCAGTCATATAAGCCCATTAAACGTCATCAAGTCATAATGCCCAATCCTTCCTGTTAAGGTTAACCATTTTTTTGAAGTTACTCTTAATTTCTCTATTAAAAACTCCAGCCAATCCACTTGTTTGTGGGCAATACACTGTGAATATCTTATGTCTAATTCCATAATTTCTAACCAATTTCTCAATTGTTTTATTTCCAAAGTGGCTTTCTTCTCACTATATATAACCCTTGGTATACCATATCTATAAAATAAATTTTCTTTAAAAATTTAGATACACCAAAACCTTCAGAGTTAGGCAGAACCACTAACACTATCCATTTTGAGACATAATTTATAGCTATAAAAATATACAAATTCCCTAGCGAAGGTATAAAACGTCCCATGAAATCTAAACCCCAAACATCAAAAAATTCAATCTCCAAAGTGAAATTCAAGGTTATTTCATCTCTCTTTGAAATATTGCATACTCTTTGGCATCTATCACAAGTTTTAATGTAATCATTAACATCCTTAGATAAAGTAGGCCAATAAATTCTAGGTTGTAAAAACTTAGCAGTCATTCTATCCCCCCAAATTCTGAATCAAGGCATTTCCTAATTACATCATGCGTCTCTTCTAATGGTAGGCATCTCCTAATCACCTGGTCCTTACTTTTTCTATAAAGATATGGGTCATCCCAAAAATAAAATATAGCTTCATGAACAAACTTTTTTCGCTAAGGGTATGTTAGATCATAGGGTAAAATATCACTTACTATGTCAACATACCTTAGAGTGCTCCAATCAGTAATAGCAAAAATTGCTCGTCAACAAATTGTTCATTGATATCATCATTGAACACACTCAAATCCCTTTGATCAAGCCTAGATAAGTGATCCACAATTTGCTTCTCAATACCTTTTCTATCCATCAATTCAATATCAAATTCTTATAGCAGTAGGACCCACCTTATCAATCTTGGTTTGCACCCATTTTAGACATTAGATACCAAATTGATGAGTGGTTAGTATACACACTACACATATCAATCAAATATGACTTGAATTTGTCGAATGCGTATACTATAGCCAGAAGCTTCTTTTCAGTAGTGTGTAGTGATCTAAACTTAATTTATGGTCTTACTAGCATAGAATAATGCCTGAAATATCATGTCGCACCTTTGTCCTAAAATTGTTCTTATAGCGTAGTCACTCGCTTCACGCATTAATTCAAATAGACTCTTCCAATTTAGTGAGAAAATGATGGGAGCAGTGACTAACTTTTCCTTCAAATTATTAACAGTAGTTAGGCAATCCTGATCAAAATTGAATAAGACATCTTTTTCTAATAGATGGCATAAAGATTTAGTGATTTTGGAAAAATCCTGAATATATTATCGATACAACCTAGCATGTCCCAAAAAAATTCTAACTCCCCTCACAGTGGTGAGTGGAGCAAGTTCCTCTATAACTTGTTTTTTTGTTGGGTCTAGCTTCATACCTCTCTTAGAAATTTTATGTCCTAAAGCAATGCCTTCATAAACCATGAATTGACATTTTTCTCAATTCAAAACCAAATTGGTTTCTTCACATCTTTTCAAGACTTTGGCCAAATGATCTAAACAAGAATCAAATGAAGGGCCAAATATTGAGAAATCATCCATAAACACTTCAATACCTTTTTAGTTCAAATCACAAAATATTGACATCATACAACATTGAAAGGTCACTGATGCATTGCATAATCCAAAGGACATCCTCCTAAAAGAAAATGTCCAATAAGACACATGTATTTGGTCATCTTCAGATCGTCAAGAGCAATAAGAATTTGGTACCCTTGGTACTCATCTCAAAAATAAAAATATAGGTGGCCTGACCAGACCTGCAATTACGCAATAATTTAAGTTCCCAAAAGATGGTAAAAAACTTGACCCAATTTATAAATTGCGGCTAGCATGCAAAATCTTGTAAAATTTAGAAAATAGTTTACACACTAGGAGTACTATGCAAGTATACGTATCGTTTCAAGTAATATATGACTTTCATTTAAAACTCTAGTATCGATCCCACAGAGAAGTGAAGTAAAAAATCCTCTAGGCTAATTTAAGTCTAATGCTATCAGGCTTTAGTTTGGAATATCGATAAAAGTGATTTTTCGAATAACTATTCCTAAATGAAAATCTTAAATATAAATATAATTTATCTGGATGAATTGGTTTGGAGAATTTTGAGATATTTAAGCCTACCCGTCTCGTGCATTGACCTAGATAATGCATAAGAATAAAATGCTTAGAATATAGTGTAGTAGTTACAAATAGGAGCTTACATATACTTTACCCTTTGGTCCAGGCATAAAGAACATTGGCTTGTCTAAAGGTTGGTGTAGGATGTGTTATTAGTAGTGCTGAGTATATTCTAGGATCTCACTTCTAGATTACCCACTGTGCCCTCTCAATAGGACCTACCAGTGACCCTTTTTCCTTACTTTAAACCAAATTGATAGAATTTAGCCTGTTACTCTAAAAACATTCAATTCTACGCCCATCAAATCTTATCTCTCTATCTACTTGCACTTCCCTTCAGATGATAACTTCTGATCTTTCAACGTGAAATGTGATACTTACAAGTTAAGAAATCTTAGCCCACGGTCAGGTCTATAAGATTTCTCCACAGTTTTTAACAATAAAATTGGCCAAGTGATAAAGTAAAAGAAGTTTAGGTAAAATACCATCACATTAATAAAATAAGAAAATATCTAAGCAAATCTAGATTCTTAAACATGCATCTATTTCATTTTAAAAGAAAAGTAAAATGAAGATAATGACATAAGAAGTAAAAGAATTGATAGAATTATGTAATAAATTAAGTGCCAACAAGGAACATATGTCTTTAGTATTCTATTAGTTTATGCAACTATCTGTCATCTAGAAGCATCTAACAGAAACATATTATTAAATTATATTTCCTTAAAAGTTGCATTGTCGCCTAACTATTATACAAGCCAACTGGTCAATGTGAGTGCACTCAAATTGCGAGATCACCACTCTCCTGAGTCTTAGTTTCACTCACAACAGATTTTAACATAACCTATTGCCACCTAAGTTATGTCGATAAAGCAAAAGAGATATTACTCATCACATGAAAATAAAAATAATTCTATCATAAAAATAATTTTTCTACTACTTTATATTAAAAAAAAGAGAAAAGGAAATTACTTATGAAGCATGGATAAAACACAACAGAAAACTTCATTTAAATCAAAGAAAATCCACTAGAAAGTATTTACAACAATTGCAAGATAACGAAAAATATAATATTTAGCTTTTTCCCTCTGAAAGAAAGAAGAAAATCTCTTCACCAAAGTTTCCTGCCGATCCATGCATCGCTCGTACATTCCTTACATATATCTCTCAAAATCCCTCACAAATCTCTCCAGAAAATGTAGAATTCTAAATCTTCTAGTAACACACACACACCCTATGGACCTTATGTAAAATAATTCTAGAATGACCCCAAAACAACTCCCCTTGGCCTCCAAAATAATCTATATTTATAGAGCTTCGAAAATGACCAAGGGTTGCTTAAAGCACCTCTTCAAAATTCGACCACATTCAATGAATCTCTTAAAAAATAAGTGTGGTGCCTAAGCGCCAATTTAATTGATTTATTTTAGCGCTTTTTTGCTTCAAGAGACACATCTCTTCATTCAAATGTGTCTAGATTCATTCTATAACTCATTTAAGGCGTGTATTGTCATCTGGGGCTTTCTACAACATCTTGGAACGGCCAAAAACTGTACCCAACTATTTCTGGCACCTAGGCGCCAATTTCTGGCATCTAGGTGCCATTTTATTATCGTCACGGGCAACTTCACTGTTTTGATCAGTTTGACTCCATTTCAGCTTTGTTTTGCCCCGTTTCAGTTGCGTTTTGTTCCTAACATTTAGACCTACAAAATAAGCATGAAAACAACCTTTCTTTAAAGTGTAATTTCATTCATAAATATATGAGAATTGTAAAAGAGATTAAGCATAGAATGACATATCGATATGTGTCAAATCATAATTTTTTCCTTGCTCATTTTTAGCTCCAAATTGTACCGTTTTGCTTCATTTTCTCCAAAAGTCCTTTTGTTGCACCTGAAATCAAAAATATAAAAAAGATACCTTCCTTTAAAGTGTAATATCATCAAAATAATGCACATAAAATCATCATAAAATGTACACTAAAAATAGGTACTTTTTAGGTTGATATTGGCCAGCTAGCATATCCAACATCTAGTCTAAAAATGATAAAGGAAAGTGATCTTTCCTACTGAATAAGTTTAGTTTTCTATAATCAATACATATATGCCACCTAGTGACGTGTCTAGTGGGTATTGATTCATTTTATTCATTAACTAATACAATTACTCCTCCCTTCTAAAGTACACAATGAATAGGGCTACGTCAGGCACTATTTGAAATGGGGTAGATAATGCCTGCATATAGTCATTTCAATATCTCTTTTCTAATGAATTCTTTCATGACAAGGTTTAATATCTTATGAGGATCTGCTCGAGGTCTATGATTTTTCTCCATAAAGGTCCTATGCATACATATCAGAGGCCTAATCCCTTTTAAGTCTGCTAGGGTCCATGATGCACAATTTTCTGTATGCATTAAATGTCTTTCAATACTACAACACATAGGGTAGCTAATTTAGAAAATATTAATTATCAATCACAATATATTCACTTTAGTATAATCAATTTTATCTTAAACCTGCCACCCCTAGTGATCTAATGGGTTACTAGGATTACTATATGGTGTCACTAGGTTGCAAACACAAGTATACATATTACTCAAGTAATAAAGGGCTTTAATTGAGTCCTAAGTATCGATCACACAGGGAGGAGATAAATTTATGATGGTAGCACATCACACAATATTCAAACTATATAAAACATAAGTTATAAATACAAGTGGATAATGTTTAATGTTGCTAAAAATACTAAGCTTACTAAACTAATTTCTAAATTTCAAAGTAAAATTTACTAACTCTAAACAAAGTTTTTGCAATGAAAGGTTCAAATTGGAGAAAGTATCCTTCGCCTTGCAATGAGGTTATGGTTTGTGAATGATTCAGATTATTCAGATTTGTATTGTGACAAATAGGAGCATTCCTACTCTTTAACCTCTCCCGAGTGCATAAAGAACATTGGCTAATCCAAGGTTTGATCCCTAAATTTGTGGTTAGGATAAAAGGATACCGGCTCTCACTTTGGTGCTCCCACTTCCCCTCGCTTGAGGCTAACATCTCGCTTTAGTTTCCAAACACTTGGACAAAATTGAAGATTTTAGTCTGTTACCCTAAAATCTCTAATTCTACGCCCATCAAAGTATATTTTCCTATTTATTTGCACTCAGCATCATGAACTACGTTCACATCCATCACATTGAATGTGACTCTCACTTTGTTGTTGAACGCATAACCCTTTTTGAATCATATGTTTCACAAAAAAATTTAATAATTTAATTGGCTAAATCGAAAAGTAAATGAAGATCCAAGTTTGAATCATCAGAGTTTTTATCATTTTATTTTTGCACAACAATTTTGATTCATCATAAAACCATATCTCATTGCAAGGAGAAGGACAAAGAAATCTACTCAGAATTCATGAGAAGGCTACAACAAAACATTGATTATGTATATAAAAACAAATTCATACAACACAAAAAGTAAAAAATACAACTTATCTCAATCTCTTCCCCACGCAACTTCTTTGAAGTTCCTTTGACTCTTTTTCTCTCTTTACAATACCACTTAATTCTCTCTAGGAGTGGTAAGGAAGAAGAAATCTCTCACTTTTGCTTTTCTCCTGCACTCTCACACCAAGAGAACTCACCAAAATACTCACACCTACTCTCCAAACTCTCCTCTATCCGATACACACCTTTTTGACTTAATATCACTCTCTTATAAGATATAAATAAATTTCCCTAAGAGTTGCCTCAAGAACCTCTCCAAAAATCATCCCAATTAAATGAATTTTTGGGCATAACCATCACTGGTGCCGTCAGCACCGAAATCTTGTGCAATTGGCGCCAATCAGGATTCAGACATCGTCTACGCCCATTCAGGTGCTATTAGTGCCAACGCTATTTCGAATTATCCAAAGTCTCTAAATTCTGACACCGTTAGCACCAGATTTAGCGCCAATACATTTCGCAACATGCTTCATTTGACTCCACATTTCTTCCTTTTTGCCTCTTTTAGTTAATTACATCTAGCGCCAGAAACTAAACCCTATAAGGGCAAGCCCCTATAGTTAATTACATCTTCAATGATGAGAATCATTTAAGAAAACTCTCGATAATGATCAGTGGTTTTGCTCTCAAGAATTTCAAAGTTTAAGGCTTCAAACAAATTAGATGTTGGAAATTTCAATAGGGAATAGCTCAACTTTGGAACAGTTTATTTCAGGAGTCTAAAGGAAGAAAAGTACGGGATGTCACAGACCTCGAGGAGAACCTCGATGACTTTCCAGACTATCCTAATGTTGGGCTTCAATTTTAGAGCTTATTTAATGTTGTAATCCTGCCAATTTAAGTTAATTAGGACTTATATTTGTATGACATAATCACATAAATAGTCTCGAAGATGTGAGGGTTTATGTCGTCCCAAACGACTACCTCGGAGTCTTAAGACCGGTTAGGGCTTAATTTGCATAACAAAATTATGCAAAATGCCTAACGAAAAGTTGAGGATTTATGTTGCACTAAATGTGCTACCTCGAAATCCTATGGCTTTGTTATTTAATTCTAAGAAAGGTTTTCCTGAAGTAGACTCAGGTTTTGCTGATGAAGATGGCCGTGCTGCCCATTGTGCTCCAAGCTCCTTGTTGTTGCAGAAGGTTTAGTTTTAGAAAGTGACAATCAAGAGATGAGAGAAGTGTTTTTGTTTAGAAAAGTTAAAAATTGAGATGGCTTAGTATTTTAATTAAAACGAACCTTAAAGTTGATTAAGCAGAACCGATTAAGATCCCACAATTCCGTCATCCTAGCACCACTATTTTCATTGGATTTACTTAGTCCAAATGAATTTGCTAAACTCAACTGAATGAGTTCCACACTTTCATTTAGACTGTGGGAAATCTCGTTAGCAACACGTGAGTTACATCATCCCAGGGATTCCCGATCATCCAACAAGACATTTTAATTTAGTTGTAGTCATAGTGTTGACCTCATTTTTGATGAGGTCTTCTCTTCTCCTCTTTAGTACTTAGGATCTAGCCTTAGGCTTTTCCTTCGACTCGTCTTAGAGGATTAGAATTGGGACCCACCACCTAGAAATTCAAACCACTTCTTAACTCCCCGCAAACTCCACAAACTCGACCGTAGACCCCTAATCACCTAGAGGGTCAAATCAAATGTGGAAGTTTAAAGGATGAGTTCCTATGGACTCTTTCGGCCTTAGGATCGCCCCGCGGCTCGGTCTCGTGAGGGCCGACTCGCACACACACTACACTTATACACTACACACACCTCCTAAAACCACACCTATACCCAACTTAACCTCCCGACTCATGAAGGTGATTCACATGGATGGTCCTTAACCCCTAAGCCCTCGGCTAAGAGGGTTAGAACAACATAAAGGATGCCTCAAATGAGTCCCTTCATGGCTCATGCGGGCTTGATATGGTTTCATGGCTCAACCAAAATGATTTCATTCCACTTACATTTACCCAATCTTCAATTTTGTAAATTTTCAATTTTCGACCGCCAGACCCTACACCCGCCAAATTCTACCCAAAGCTCTCGAAATTACCCAAATTTTTCAAAATTTCCAAATCACCCAAAATTCCCCAAAATTAACCTCAACATTTCCTCACCAATCAAGTTGATCATCCATAGCCAAAAATATCAAAAATTCCAAAAATACCTCCCAATACCCTCTAAATACCCAAAATACCCCTCTCGACCCAAAAATCCAAAAATTCGAAAATTCCCGTAAAATTCCAAAAAATCCCAAATATTCCCAATTTCATTTTGTTCAACTACACCATGGGACAATTTTGTCAATTTACCCTACTTTTGTCAAAACCCCTAATTTGACCCATTTTAACCCTAAGTGAACCCAATGTCAAACCAAACCTATCCAATTGACCCAAATTCTGGTCCAATTCAATTCTAAACTTCCATTGAATATTCCCAACACCAATATAGACCAAATCCAAGTCCAATTTGAACCCATGACCCAAACCTAACCCAAACCAAATCAATTTAACTCCAATTAACCCCAAATCTTTTCTAAACCTTCCCTAACATCCCCACAAACAAAACGCTAACATGATTTGCTCAAAATTTAGACCCAAACCCCACTCAAATTCAACCCAAAGCTAAAAGGCCCAATTTTGACCTAAACCCAAACCTAACCCAAATAAGCCCAAACCCCAAAATCAAAACCCAACCAAAGCCAAAACCTCTTTGAAACATTCCCATAAACATTTCCAAACATTAATTTTACATCAATTTTAACCCTAGCCCAACATTGGCCCAAGTTAGCTCAATTTGACCTACATTGGCCCATTTATCAAAGAGGTCCAAATCCAACCTAATTCAAGCCTAAAACACTTCAAATTTGTTCCAAATCATTCATGAAAAATTCCTAAATTAAATTCAACACTTATTGGACCCAATCCTTTGCAAAATTCTCATCCTAAAATCCATTTTAAAATCCAAAAGCCCACTCTCTAAACCATCTTGAAAGCCCATCCAAAGTGAAATCCAAAAGCTCAAAGCCCACATGACAATTCCTTCTCATCATCCCTTTAATTGGGATCAATTACTAAGTCTCAAATCAATCATCAAATAAACCTAAATCAAGCACCATCTAAATTTTTCACTAAATTTCCAAAATCTCCAAATTCCTTTTTCATATAAATGGATCCACTTTTCCTAAGTCAAAGATGAGCCAAATGAAGCCACATGCAAGCCATGGACAAGCCACATGAAGCCATGGAAGGTTTGACATGTGACCAAGCCATTAATGGCAAAAGGAGGAGCCTCTTTTAAGCCCCCTTAAAAAGGTTTTAACCCTTTTAATGCTTCACCTTAATCATTGATTAATCAAAATATTCATGGATGGTGACTTCTCTACCCTTTCCTAGCTGATTCATCTGATCCTCCCTCAGCCTAAATCAGCCATGGGGAGGTGAACCAAGCCCATTTCCATGGGTCGACCAAACCAAGTGCAAAATGAGCCTTCTCCCATACCATTCTAATCCAAGCTTTTGACACATGGCATTTGCCAATTGCCTACACTAAACCCTCACCCCGACCCACTCCGAACAAGATGGTGACCAAGGCTCGGCCGGCCACCACCAGCCGCCGCAAAACACCACACCCGAGAGCTCACATGTGAGCCCAAGCTCGGAATTCTCACCCGCCGAGTCGCCCCATGCCCAACGCGCCACCATGACTGTTCTTCTCCTCACTCGTAGCAAACTCGATCCCAAGCCCTAACTCCCCTAGAGAGCCTCCAACAACTCTATTTAAACCCCACCTCTCTCGGCCATGGGAGAGGTGCCGAACCAACCTTAAAGAAACTCGCCAAAATCATTCCGTACCACTCTCTACACATAGAGCACTTGATCCCCACCGGATTCCATCCCCAATTCCTCTAGCCGAGCTCAATTTCGAGTTCAAATTTCAAGCACAAAAACCAGGACACTTCTTCACAAGTGGACCAATCCCCAAATCGATTGGTCCTACACCTTCACCGCACCAAGGAAGAAGTCCACCAACAAAAGCCCCCTCTCTAGTGCCACCCATCCGTTCCGTACTCCAAGCTTTGTGATCGAGCTTGGTCGAAATCATACCTGGACAATTCACTGCACTCAGAGACCGCATCCGGAGCTTGCTGGGACCCAATCGAAGGTGACAAAACCCTCGGATCAAGCCACACTTCTCCGAGCAAAGGTATGAGCTAACTCTTTATCCCGAGCTTCCGGAGATTCTCCATTTCAAATGCCTTAATTTCATTGCATGATCACCATATAGATGTATTCTTCTCTTCAAGACGAATCCATAGTAGCACAAGAACACGAAAATCCGTTAAGTATCGAGTGAGATATTAAGGATTTAGTGTGGACGGTTCTCTGCCAGAGGATTGGGACGATGAACGGATGCCGTTCATTTAATACATGCGCTGACGGACGGCCAGGATCGTGCCGGATGAGGAGACGGAACGATACGGCCGGGCCCCCGAGCGCCGAGTCGGATGGCGGCGCCGAATCGAAGGCGACACGCGGCGCTTCGGAGCCGCCGAGGTCGACGCGGCGCCACGTGGATAAATAGAAAATTAGTGGTACTTTTCTATTTATTTAATTCCCTAAACTTCAAAAATCCATAACTTCGTGTAGAAAAATCGAAAAATAAAATAAAAATACACTCTCGTCAGATGAATGTAGGAGAATAATGTGGAAAAGAAATCATTTAATTTCATCAAGTATTTTATTTTTAATGATTTATTTACCCTCTCGCATTGTTTTAATTCTCCATGCATATAGAAATTCACCATGGCATGAGACCATAGGGCTTTTAAGCCTCCGAATTCGGAAACATTCCCCGAATTTTCCAAAGTCGAGGCCATCCCTACGAGAAGTTATCGATTTTTCAAATTCATGTTATCGTCTTCGAGTATTTTAAATCTAATAATTAAGCATATCGTGAAATAAATTCTAGAAAAATTTGGTGATGTTTCTTACGACTCGTAGGACCCTAGGAAAAATAGTTTTGAATTAGTTCATTTAAAATAATCCTAATCGGCTTAAACACCCAAAATAGTCCCTAATTAATTAGAGTTAACCATACATCAAATTCACTTGAAATCAATTCTCCACTCGACTTTTAGGATCGTAGGAACCCACCATAAAAATTTGAAGTCAATCGGACTTCAGTTAGCTCCTACTAAATGGGTCGATTAAGCCATTTAGCCAATTTGAACTTTAAAAATTCATAACTTTCAAAATACTTTTCAAAAATTCACCAAATTAGTTTTGGAGCCCTCTCTGATATCAGGGGAGTTTAAGAAAATTAAAATTTCAATTTTCTAAAAAGTTGATTTTTTGTATTATTTTAATATTTTAATAATTAAAAAATAATAAAATAATAAAATTCACCAAAATGTCACATTTTGAATTCTAATCACTTAGAAACAAACCCCATATTTTTCTTAGGTCTATTTGATGAGATATTAAATTTTAAAGCCCTAAGGAAATTTTAAAATAAAAAAAATGTATTTTTTAAGCATTTCCACTAAAATAATTCTAATAAATCAAAGAAAAATCAGAAAATTGTAAAAATTAATTCTCTCGATTTCCTGATATCAGAGAGATTTTTGAAAAATACAAAATTCATTTTTCAACCTTTATTTTATTTTTAAATTAATTAATACTCCAAAATTTAAAATAATTATAATAAAAATAATATAATTCAAAAATCACCAAAATTGGTCCAGTAGTCCTCCTCGTCATTAGAAATGTCCCAAAATTTTTTTAAGGATAGAAAGTTTTCCTTGGTCATATTATTAAATTTTTCTTGGAAATCTCTATTTTCCACTAAAAATAATTACATAAATAAATTAAATACAGAAAAATCACATTTTCTCCTCTCATGTCTTTATCGACATATGAGTGAAGTCACATAAAAATTTTAAGTTCATTTGAGCTCAATTTAGTGAGTTATGGAATTAGTAAGCTTGAAGAGCAAAATGGTAATTAAAATTTTAACCATTAATTAAAACTTTAAGCTTAATAAAATGAAAAAGTAAAATATTTGATCTTAATCGATTCGATAATTGAAATTTAAATAATTAAGGGTAGTAAGCCTATTAAACAATTTAAAAATAATTGAAATAAACTTTAATTAAATAATTGACTAAATTTGGAAGAATAATAAAATCGGAATTATTAAAATAGGGATATTATTAGGAAGAGATTTGTTCTTTAATTTAAGAATCCCTAAATTAATCATCTCAATAATATTTAATCCCCAATTAAAATGATAATTTAAATTTAAGTTTTAAAATGTTCAAGGACTTAACCATTAAAATTAAATTAAAGTTAAATTATTAAACTTTTTTAAATTTTCAATTAAATTAAAATTAAATTAAAGATTAAATTAAATTAAATCAAACAAATTAAATTAATTTAAATTAAATTAAATTGAACAAATTAAATTAAATTGAATTAAATTTAATTAAATTTAATTAAAATTAAATTAAATTAATTAAATAAAATTAAATTAAAATCAAATTAAATTAAATTAAAATTAAAAATAAAATTAAATTAAAATTTAAATTAAATTAAAATTAAATTAAGTTAAATTAAATCAAATTAAATTAAATTAAATCAAATCAAACTAAAATTGAATTAAATTAAATAATGAAATCAAGTTAAAATAAAATTAAAATTAAATTAAATAAATTAAATTAAATTAAAATTAAAACTAAACCAAACCAAATTAAATTAAAATTAAATTAAATTAAATCAATTGAATATAACATCACTTAAGACATAAAGAATTCAAAAATAAAAAAAGCAACTCGCACACTATTCCAAATTTAAACCCGTTAATCGAAATTAAATCAAATCACAAATCATTTCAACACCAATTGCCTCTCAAGACTTTTATTGTCATAACTCCTAAACAGAATGTTAAATGAAGTGTTACTTCACTCATAGGATATTCAAATGTCCTAGTTCACCGAGTAAGATAACAACAAAACTCAAATTCTCTGACGATTAATTCATTCGTATAATTAAATTCGTTTAGACTTAAAACAATTCTAAGAATATCGAAAAGATGTTTAAGATTCTTCTTAAGCACTTCCTCAATATGATAGGATGTTTATAAGAACAATCGAACTTAATTGTTCTTCGATGAAGAAAATCGTCCTCAAACCAAAATATAAGAACCTAGATGTCATAGGAAATGACTAGCTATATGATTAGAAATTTGCGTAGAAAACCATAACCCTTCCCTTAGCTTTTACCTAGGAATTTGCTTAAGTATTCTAAATTGTGTTTAAGTGCAACTTGGGAAGACGGGAAGACCCTCCGTGTACGCTTTTATTTTATCGCAATTTACTTTTCTTGCAATTTACTTTATCGCAAATGCACTTTACTTTTCTCGCATGATAAACAACCGTTGCATGAAAACCCACACCTCTAGGGTAGTCCCTAAAACCGAAACCAAAACTAAATTAAAAGTCATCGCAAGATAAAATTCATCGCCACAACATTTCAAAATATAAAACAACTCAAAATTTAATCACAAACAGAACACAAAACTAAAATTATAACTAAATTAAAGCGTCTTGTTGGATGAGCGGGAATACCTCAGATGATGTAACCTACGTGTTGCTAATGGGATTTCCCACGGTCTAAATGAAAGTGTAGAACTCATTCAGTTGAGTTTAGCAAATTCATCTGGACTAAGTGAATCCGATAAAAATAACGATACCGAAGGATGGAACCGCGGATCTTAACCTGTGTCGTTATAATCAACTTTAAGATTTGTTATAATTAAAACATAAAAAACACTTGGAAATTAAGAATTTCTCTAAACCAAAACACTTTTCTCATCTCCCGATTTATGACTTCTATAACTAAACCTCTCGCAACAACAAGGAGCTTGGAGCACAGTGGTAAGACGACCATCGTCATCAAGAAAACTCGGATCTACTTCAAGAAACTTTCTTAGAATTGAATAACCAAACCATAGGACTTCGAGGTAGTTCGCCTAGTGCAACATAAATCCTTAATCTTCGTTAGGCATTTGCATCGCAAATTAAGCCCTAACCTGGCCTTAGGATTCCGAGGTAGTCGTCTGATACGACATAAACCCTCACATCTTCGAGGCTATTTTTATGATCATGTCATACGAATATAAGTCCTAATTAATTAAAATTGGCAAGATCAAAACATTAAACAAACATTAGGACTTTCCTAAATCCAAGCCAAACAATATGATAAGTCGGAAATTACCGAAGTTCGCTTCGAATCCGTGATTTCTCCTACCTTTCTTCCTTCGAATTCCCAAAACAAAATGTTCCAAATTTGATCCACTCCCTATCGAAATTCTAAAATTCAATCTCTCGAAAACTTAAACTTTGAAATTCTCGAGAGCGAACTACCGATTATTATCGAGAGTTTTCTTAGTGTGATTCCCGTCACTTAAGATGTAATTAACTATAGGGCTTGCTCTTATATGGAATTTTAAGAACCCGTATAATATAAACCCCGTTTAATGCTTTCATATTAAGCAGGAAAATTTGTTGGCTTATAAAATTGGTTCGCAGACCAAACGGATGTCACAAATCTTCTAGTTTATTTAATCGAGCCCCACCATCAAGCAACGTGTCTATCCTTAGGGATAGATACACGGTTTGTGGTGCGATGCTCGTTTATATAAACTATTTGAGATGTGAAATCAGTTTGATTTCATATCTTAAAATTTTCAAACTTAAAATTATTTTCAAAATCGAATGCTACTTTCTAAATTATATATATATATATATTTAAATTAAATTTAAAATATAAAATACGCCGACAAATAGTTTTGTTGTTCTGTTTGTGATTAAATGTTGAGTTGTTTTATCTTTTGAATGTTGTGGCGGTGAATTTTATCTTGTGTTGATTTTAATTTAGTTTTGAGTTTTAGTTTTGTGGCTATCCTAAAAGTATCAGTTTTCATGCAGGTGACATTGTTGTTTAACATGCAAGAGAAGTAAAGTACAATGCGAGTAAATAAATCACAATAAAATAAAAGCTTACTTCGGTGGATCTTCTCATCATTCCCGCTACACTTAAAACACATGTCGAGCATTTAAATATTTGCAACAAGTACCTAGTAAAGCTAAGGGATGGTTCTCGTTGTCTATCAAAATCCTAATCCTACCGCTAATCAATTCCTACGACGTCTAGGTTCTTGTGTTTTGTCGAGGATGATTCTCTTCATCAAAGAACAATTAAGTTCAATTGTTCTTCTAAAACACCCCATCATATTGAGAAAGTGCTTAGGACGAGTCCTGAACATCTTTTCAATGTTTATGGGATTATTTTGAGTCCAAATGAATTTCATCGTTCGAATGAACTGATCATCCAGGATTTAGTTGAGTCTTGACTTTTGCTTAGTGAATTTAGATGTTCTAATTATCTTATGAGAAAAAAGACATTCACTTGGCGTTTCACTTAAGAGTTATGTGGGTGAGAGTCTTTAGGGGCAGGTTAGGTTATTAAGAAACTTAACCATCTTGTTTGAAGTTGAGTTGGTTTTTTAGGAATGATTCAAATTAATTATAATATTTTAGTTTAATTATAATTGTCTTATGTTATTTCAATTTGATTGTGTAATTTCAAAAGTTGACTTAGTTATTTTAAAATTGTTTTAACTTTAATTTTAGTTATATTTAATTTAATTGCATTGATTTTAATTTATTTACATTGATTTAATTTTGATTTAAAGTTGATTAAATTATTTTAAAATTTCTTTAATTTAATTATATTTAATTTGAATTGTTTTGAATTAATCATGTCATTTTAAAATTATTTTTAATTTAATTAATTATTTTATTTTAAAATTATTTTATTTATTAAATTATCTTAGAAATTATTTTAATTTGGTTATTTAATTTATCTTAGTTTTCATTAATGAGTTATTAAATTAATATTAAGTGGTATTTGATTTCTATCATTAATTAAGGGTTAAAATTAATAAGTTAATATCTTCCAAGATTAAACCCCTTCACTTAATACATTCTCTTTTAATTAACCTCAAATTTTCAATAATTTAAGAAATTATAATCATTTTGTTTATGTTAGAAAAGTAATAAAATGGGTTCCTAACATTTAACCCCTTATGTCTCAATCATCTAAAGAGATTAATTAGGATCGTTTATTACCCACCACCCATAATTAAGCCTAAATATTAACTAAGGCTAAATTTTAATAATTACCATTTTGCCCGTTAGGCTTATTCACTTCATAATTCATTAAATATAACTCAAATGACTTTAAAATTTTTATGTCAACTTACTCATGGGTTAATTAAAATATCAGAGGAGAAAATGTAATTTTTCTAAATTTAATTTAATTTATATATTTATTTTAATGCAAAAATAGGGTTTTCAATGAAAAATCAATAACTTGACCAAGGAAAGACCGATGACTTTGACATTTTTACTGGAAGTGACCCTTGACCAGGGGACCATTTGGACCAAAGTAGGGGGATTTTTTGAGTTTTGATTTAATTATTAGAATTATATTTAGTTCTGGAGTATTAATTCATTTTAAAATATTGTAAAGGTGGAAAAATTAATTTTATATTTTTAGAAAATCTCTCTGTAGTCAAGGAATCCAGAGAAATAAATTTTATATCTTTTGATTTTTCCTTGATTTATTAGAATTATTTTAGTGGAAGGTTAAGAAAATTCATTTTTTTAAATGTTAAAAATTATCCTAGGCCTTTAAAAATTAATATCTTAACTTAGAGACTTATGAAAAATATTTTGATGGTTCCCAAGTGATTAAGAGACCAAATGTGGCATTTTGGTGAATTTTTACATTTTTTGATTTTTTATAATTTTTAATTATTAAATATTTAAAAAATAATTAAAAATCAAATTTTTATGAAAAATACAATTTTATTTTTCATAAACTTCTCCGATCACGTAAAACTCCTAAAATTAATTTGGTAAGTTTTTGAAATGTATTTTGGGTTTTATGAATTTTTTAATTTTCAAAATAGCTATGTCACTTAATTAATTCAATTAATAGCTTAAATTAATTCCAATTGACTTAAAATTTTTATGTGAGGTTCCTCTGATCCTATGTGATAGTGGAGAGTTGATTTCATACGATTTTGATGTGTGGTTACTCCTAATTAATTAAAATTTAATTTTGAGATTTTGGCCAAATTAGAGTTTATTTGATTGAAATAAATCCTAAGATAATTTTATGTTGTTCCACTCGTCAAAGGAAACACACCCTAATTTTTCTAGATTTTTTTAAGCAACATGATAATTTTTATAATTATTGTAGCAAAACTGATGCATAAAATTGAAAAATAGATATCTAATCATGGAGATCTTCCCTGACTTTGAAAAAATTAGGAAAAATCCACCATTATGCATAGAATAACATACCAAAATTTCAAATTATGGTGAAGCTCCTACATGCATGAAGAATCAAAAGATTGAAAACACTATTTAATTAATTAAAAATAAAATATGCATCAAATAAATATGAAATTGCTTTCACATTATTCTCCTCATTTTAGTGAGCAAGAGAATATTTTTATTTTATTTTTTGGAGTTTTCTAGACAAAGCTATGATTTTTTGAAGTTTTGTATCAAAAATAGATCCAAAAAATTCATTTCCCACTCAATCCACGTGTCGATCTCCTATTGGTCTGCGTGGTTCCTCTGGCAGTGCATTCATGGACCGATTTCTGTCCGATTCCATCAGAGCCGTCCGTCCGATACACGCCTTATCGGACGGCTGCTGCTCCTCTCTCCTAGTGCTATTCACCCAAAACCGTCCACATTCAAATCTTAATATCTCCATCGATTCTCAATGAAATTGAATGAATTTTTTTTAAATGATCGTCTAATTGAGTATCACACATCTATACGGTGATGATATACTTAAAGCATGTGAATATTTAAAGAAATTTAAAATAAGCTCGGTTGGAGGAGAAAATTTTGATACCTTTGTCCAAGAGGTGAGGCCTCAATTGGAAATGGTTTGATTGAGCTTAGGAATACTTGGAAAAGCTTTGGGAACAATTTGGCATAGTCTTCTCAAGGTAATCTTTTTTCTCTTCTTCTTGGCCATGATAAGTGAGTTTTTAAATAGAGGAGCTTGGGTGGCCATGGGGGTTGATTGGTGGGTTCAAAATGTATGCTTAGGTGGAGGGGAGGTCAGAGTTTGATTTTGGTGCAATCAATTTGGGATGGCCATGTGTAAAGGCATGGGTTTAAGTGGTATGGGTGTATGGGTCATTTTTGGATCAATTTGGGTCAAAGCATGGATTTGGCTTGGTGCACCCTCCCATGGTTTGATTTGGGCTGAAAAGGATGATTTGGGTCAACCAAAAGAAATGGAGAAGTCCCCATCCCAAGTACTTGTGTCAATTTTGGGTTAAGGTGTGCCATGGAAAGGGATAAAAGTGCTTAAACATGGCTTAGGAAAGAGGCTTACTCCCTTGTTATTTAAGGTTTGGTGACATGGCAAAGACCCTCATGGCTTCATGTGGCTCAAGCAAGGCTTGTCATTTAGCTTGGAACAAAGTTCTATGGCTCAAATTTGGCTTGGGAACTTGCATGAGAATGGATTTATGACTTTTGGGTGATTTGATGGAAAAATGTCGTGAGGTTATTTTTGGTTGATTCAAATGATGAATTTGGAAATTTAAGCAAATCATTTAATTAAAGGGATGATGAAATGATAATTGGCATGCGGGCTTTTGAGTGGATTTGGGCTAATTGAAGTGATTTAGCTCATGGGCTTGATTTTGGGCCTTTACATTTGGGGTGAACTTGGGCTTAAGTTTGAGTTAGGTTTGGGTCAAAATTTGGGCTATGTGAATGTTGAGTTTGGCTTAGGAAAGTGTTATGAAGAGTTTGGAAAAGATTTTGAGTGATTTTGAATTGAATTGGATGATCAATTCGTTGGGTTTGGACATACGGTCAATTTTGAGCTTTAAGGGCAAATTTAGACTTTTTGATCAAATTGGGTTAAATTGACAAAATTTGGGTATGTGATAGTTGAACAAAATGATTTGGAAAATATTTTGGAATTTTTGGAATTTTTGGGATTTTTTGGGATTTTTGAAAATTTTAGCTATGAAGGGCATTTTGGTAATGTTGGGGAGTTTGGAGGTAAGTGATCAAAAGGCTGAATTAAAGGCTCGAGGTGGTTTAGAAAGAAATTTGGAGTCAAAAAAAGTGTCCGGGGTCATTTTTGATTTATGTGGAAGGTTTTATGAATCCCGGAGCGTTTTTTAAGTATCGGCTATTTTGGCCGCGAGGGGCCCAAAGGTAGCTCGGAAGTATGACATGTTTACAGTCAAACTTCTCAGTTTGATGAGAGGAACACTCTGGAATGATTTTTTTTGGAGCCCGGTGACTGCAAAGTTTTGCGTTTCAGGGCCCTTTTCAGGGGTAATTTGGTAATTTGGGAAAGTTTAGGGGCCGGGAGTCAAAAATCGACATTTTGAAAAAAATGAAGATTGATTAGATGTGAGGAAAATGAAACCATTTTAGTTGAGCCATGAAGCCATGTTAAGTTCACAAGAGCCATGAGATGACTCATTTTAGGCACTTAATATGTTTTTCCTAACCCTCTTAGCCAAGGGCTTAGGGGTTGAGGTCCATCCATATGAATTTCCTACATGAGTCAGGAAGCCAAGTTGGGTAAGAGTAGTTTTAGGGTTTAGAATGTGTGTGAGAGTGTGGTGTGTCCAGGTTAACCTGACCAAGACCAGACTACCCAGGGTAATCCTAAGGCCAAAGAATCCTATTGGAACTCATCCTTGTCTTCCTACACATTGGTCCTAACCTTCCAAGTAATTTGGAGGTTGATGACCATACATGTAGGATTCTAAAGAGAGTTTAGAGTTGGTTGAATTTCTAAATGGTGGGTTCCATTTCTAGTCTTCTAGGATAGTCAAGGAGAAGTCCTATGGCTAGATCCTAAGCACTAAGAGGCAAGAAAAGACCTCACCAAAAATTAGGTCAACAATGACTCATGGTAGTGAACTAAACTTCATAATTGCTATAATTTTTGTTTCATTAATATAATAGCGAGATTTTTAAACAAGTTCTAATGATTTAGGTCAAACTATAAGTAAGAGTATTTAGTAATCAAGTTTAAGCGTTTTAGTCTTCTATTCATTTCAAAAATAAGTGTAATTTGTCATATTAAGGATACTTAGAGAAATCATATAAAAAAGAATTCTCATGAGAACTCTATTTATAAAGATACTAATACATAAATATAAATCTAGAAATGTTGTTAAGTTCTTTCCTTTAGGTTGATTAGGCATCTTTTCAAGACTCTCCTCGCATATAATCTTCTTTTCATTTACTTTTCTTTTTCTTCATATTTTTTTATGGATTCTTTTTTAATCCTTTCTTTTCTTTATTTTTCTTTTCTTTTCATGTGAGGATTACTATATCTAGATGACTTTTAATAATTTTGAACTTCTCTATCCTCTTTCTAAAGTTATAACTTATTACATTTCTTTTCTTTATGCATCAATATTAACATTAACATTATTGCATTGAGTGTCAATCCTTTCTTTTTATATGTAATCCTAAGACTCTTAATATTTCAAAAATACACTTTCCTTTACTTTAAATAGTAAACTATAGTCTAATGCTCTTATACTAAATATCTTAATGCTAGGGTTAACCTTGATTATTAAAACTTAATTTTTAAGTCTACTATGATATTTAAATAAATAAAAATATAACTTTCTAAAGTAAAATTTTACCAAAAATCATGTTAGAATAATTTTAAAAATATAGTTCATTAAGGATAAATAAAGTTTAGTCTCTTCGTTAAGAAAAAAATTTTCTTTCCCCATAAACTTACCTTTTTCAATGTGTAAAACATTTAACACAAAAATGTAGGTAGAAAGAAAACCTTTAATGAATTAAAAAAGACTAACCTTTTGTGTTGGATTTCTGAATTTGAAACCATGCAGGTATTAATTAAAAAGAGGAAGTATATATAGTGATGTAGAAAACTCATAAACATTATACTTCAAAAGATTTGCAGGGTAAAGGAAATCCACAACATATTCATTAAGAACAAAAAAACATTTTAATTTAATAAATAGCAGAAAATAAAAAAAACAATAACAACAATCCAAAACTTCACTACAAGTTCAACATCTGAGTTACCAAACAAACAAAAACAAAGTTCAACTATTAAAAATAAAAAATAAAAACTACTAAAAATAAAGTGTACTCCAATCACACAAATGGCAATAAACTATTCATCATCCTCCTCTTCATCATAAGCTTCTTCCTCTTCATCTTCAATATTCGACTCATATGGAGTGAAGCTGGAGCCATCATGGAATTCTACAGAATGATCTCCCCTCAAAAATATAGTCATGGACTCATTATAAGCAATATCATATTCAAATTTCTTCTTAATGTACTCATCATTATAAGCATTATGGGTCTCCAAGCTACCAATTCTACTATGAATAGTCAGTAGATCTCCTTGTTGGATCATAAGCTGCTCCATAATACCTTGAAGAGATGGAGTGCTGGAGGTAGAAGGAATAACATGACTCCTACCACTAGTTCTCCATCCAACATGAGATTCATAAGTAAGAATATTGGTCTTACTGATAGGTTTTAGGGGCTTAGTTAATTATTCACTCTGATCAAAATCTATACCTGATTGTTCACACAAGGTGTAAATCAGGGCAGGATACCCCAAACCTCAAGTAGTCTCTCATTTAGAAATAGCTCGTACATTTCAACTAATAGAGCCAGTTTTAATTCATTTCATTTGCTGAATGTAGAAATTTAAGATAGCTCTCTCTAGTTACTTCACTATGATGATAAGTAGGAAGAAGTCTAGCAGAAATAAAGCAATGTCATGCCTTAGATGGTGCATTCAACATAGAAGCAGAGAAGTTTACCTTTTGGTTGTTTTTTACTTTCCAAACTCTTTTTCCATCTGTTAAATAAGCAATGACATCATCCAAGTTAGAATCAATGGCACTAAATGATGAATATTCACAAATATATGCATCCCTTAACTGATATAAGGCCTTGATCCGTTCAGGAGTAAATCCACCATTTTACCACGAACAAGAACTTGATCTTTCGAGGTCTCCTTAAGATTAGCATAAAACTCTCTCACAATGTTAACCACTGCTCTTGCTGTAAAGTAGCAGAATGTTTCCCACTGTTGAGCAACAATTAACGTTTCTACAACACCTCCCGATTTTTCAAAAGCTCGTTCCTGAATTAACTTTTTCTTCCGGTGTGGGGTGTTAAAATGATATTGAGCCTTCACATTTATAAATTTCCTCTCATCGAAATCCAATTCTCTCTCCCTTTACTCATTTTTAGAGCCATTAAAAATTATATAAAATCAAAAATAAATCCAAATAAATGCATAATAACAATGTAGTAAACTCCAAAATTCAATCTCAAAAGTAAGAAACTTAACAACATGAATTCTCTCAAAGGTTTATCTAAAAACATCAAAATTTTAGATCTCCATAATGTAGGAGAAATCATTGTGAAAAAAAAATTTCTAATTTAAAGTAGAGCTCTTACCAATAGAAGATGAAATCCAAGCCATTTCTAGCCTTAAAATCAACTTAAATTCGAATCTATGCAAGCCCTAGATGAGTTTTAGCGTTGGCTAGAGGAAAAATATGATAAAAAATAGTAAAAATGGGTTTTACTGTGTGGTTTTTGCGAAATTAAAAGGGCCTGGAGTTTTTCGGTCTTCTGGCACCGTCGGCGCCTGACCAAAATTTTTAAAATCAAATGTTTCTGCGATTTCAATCACTTCTAAGTCACGCCATCATCTAATTAGCCTAATTAAGCATTAAATTTTATAATTAAGTGATCTAATAACAAAAAATTTCACAAACAACACAAAACTTAACATTCATATATATAAAATCCAACACTTACAAACACAAATTTCAATCCACACTTTCACACAAGTAATACGAACCACACAACATCTATTTCAGTGTCAAATTCACACCTCAACACACTAACACTGAAAATGAAATATCTTACATAAATGTAAAGAAGCAAAACTCTCAAAATCCTAAATTAAGCAAATTCAACACAATCACACATAAGTTCATATGCTATAAAGTCCATATTCAGAGTCACTACTCCTCATCGTCATCCAAGCCCTCTTCTCCTCTGGTGACTCCAATAGATTAATGGTGCAACCTGTTGAATCTTCTTCAATCCAAGTATTTTTTATAAACATGTGTATCATACCTTCTTCAGTATGCCCAGTATGATCAAAGTGCTCCTTCATCCTCCAATCTAGATGATCAAAAAATTCAGAAATATTGTTAATTGCACTCATAACATTCTGTAAATTTTTCTCCAGTTTCTTCATCCTTTTTAGAATAACAAGTGAATTATTAGGAAAGCGAAGCTGTATAGGTGATGAATGTTGTGATATTTGATCCATGAGAACATTTATATCATTAACCTCTCCATTTTCTATGCAGTCACAATTAATCACGGGTTCATGGGCTTCCAGGGAAGAAGCACTTTCTCCCAACTTTCATAGGTACCTGTGATTGACTATAGAGCAGGAATATGGTAGATGGATATCCTAACCCATAAGTAGATCCATTTGTAATCAAACCCAACACTGATTTAACAATTATTGCACCCACATCAATAGGTCTTCCCGTCTGAATACAATAATTTAAGGTAGCCCTTTCCTTTATAACTTTAATGATTTTCATTGTAGGAAGTAATTTATCATAAATAAAGAAATGCCATTGCATCAACTCATAACTTAATAATGAAGAAGGAAAATATACATGTATGTTGTCTCGAATCTCCCAATTTCCATCTTCATTGGTTAGGAATCAATACACTTCATTCTTGTTGTCTCTTGTGGGGATGAAATTAGTGTAATGACAAATTGGAATGCTTTCAATCATAAACAAATCATTTATTATTGAAGGAGTGAATGGTACCCACCTACCTCAAACAGAAACGAATCCTTAGTTGACCCCATAAAGATTTGGATAAAATTCTTTCACCACAGGCACAATTACTGCAGGGCTAGTGTAGCATAACACTTCCCAATGTCTTTGCAAAATGATCTCCTCCACTTGAGTACTAGGAGTGTTTAGCCCTAGATTCTCAAAACCTCTTTCTTTGATCAATCTCTTCTCCACAAGAACTCCTACGCATTAAAATTGATGAATTTTCTTTTATTGAAAATGCCATATCTTGAAGTTTCTTTGTAGTTGGAAGCCATGTGATTCAAAATTGTTGGATGTCTTTTCATTCTACTTACTTAAATAACTTTAAAATACAAGTTTAAGGGGTTATAATGCTGAAAAAGCTGTCCAAAACTGCCAAAAATTTAACCTAGAAGCTTCAAAACCATCAGCATAACCACAGTGTCGTCGGTGCCACTGCTTTGTAAGTTGGCACCGTCGGTGCCAGAACATAATTTCACACTCTTTTGCTCTTGGTCCAAATAATTTCCAAATCATCCATAAAATTCAATGATTACCATGATTTATGACATCTATGAATGTGTAGGACTCTATAGTATAATTAACTAATATTAATAACATCTATATCAACATAAGCATATAAAATTAAATCAATTAACAAAGATAACTATGGGTTACCTCCCACAAAGTGCTTGGTTTAATCTTGTCAGCTCGAGATACCCAGTTTTTACTCTCGATGACTCAAAATTATAACCTCTTGAAAATTTGGTTTAATTTCCTTAAAATAAAGTTTTAACATATATCCATTAACTTTAAATATTTTCCCAGTTTTTAGTTCCTCAATATCTACAACTCCATATGGATTAACTTTAACAACGGTATATGGCTGATCCCTTGATATTAATGCTTACGTTTTATATATGAATTTAATTATTTCTCTTTCTACAATGGTGCAAAAAGCCTGACTCCAATGTAAATAAGAGTTAAACTGTTTATACTTTAATTTGGGATTCTATGCAAGTTTACATATCTTTATCAGGTAATATAGGACTTTCTGATTAAGCCCCAAATATTGAACCGACATGGAGCCTTTCTAAAAAGAAAACAGATAGTAAACTTTACTTTTTAAATAGGCTTACACAAACAATATATAATATTACAGAAATGAAAGTTTAATTCTTTTTGAAAATTTTTGATAATAGAAAATAAAGTAAATAACTAACTAAATTTTGCAACATTTTTGTAAGATGAAAGCAAACACAAATAAATATATCTTTTTCCTTATCATGAATTAGTAACAAGTTTTGGAATTCTATTGCGAAAATATCTAAAATGTGTTGTGCCAAATGGGAGCAATAATATTCTTTACCCTTACTAGAGATGCTATAAAGAACATAGGTTAATCTAATGCTTTAGTAATCTTGAAGATGGGTTAGGTAAGGAAGATACTAGCTCTCACTCTAGAGTTCTCTCTTCTCCCTCCACTTGGAGGCTAACATCACGTATCAAGACATAAAACATTAAATTGAATTGGGGGCTTTAGACTGTCACTCTAAAATCTTCTAATTCTACACCCATCAAAGTATATCTCCCTTTTATTTGCACTCAGTCATATGGATGACATTCTCATCCATATAATCTCATGTGATTCTTACCATTAGTTGACTGAGATAATACCAGACTGGTTCTAACATATTCTCACAACAAATATTAACAACTTACTTGGCCAAATCAAGAAGTAAATGAAGTGCAAGGTTTGAATCATCACAAATTCTTCTAACATTGAAGATCTATACTTCAAGCAACTTCGATCCAACAATTAATTACTTCATTATTTAAGGAAAAAAGATAAAAAAACTGATATACCTAAAATATATAGTATTCTTAATCACATTTTTATACCTATTTTTGATGATATTGTACTTTAATGGAAGGTATTTTTGTGTTTTCTTGTAGGTATGATTAAAATGACTGATTATGAGGAAATGAGCAAAAGAAGATCAAATTTAGAGCAAAAATTGAACGGTGTACAAAATTGGCCTTTGGCAGCTAAGCGCCGGACCTTTGACGCATAGACGCCACAGTTAAAAACACAAAATTTACTTGGTTTTGGCACGAATTTGAAGGGGTTTTTGTAGCATCCTTTAGTTTAAACTTCACTAACTTCCCTTCAACGCCAAAACTCATTTAAAATTTGAACGGATGGATGCATTCTTGATGGTTACATTAAATCTCGACATATTTTGAAGAGACACCAAGGCACATTTTAGAAAATTTTAAAAAGAAGACTTAAAGATCAGAAAAATGGTTGTTGTTAGAGGGTATGATTAGTGTTAAAAGTCAATTTTATGTTAGAGCGTTATTGAGAGCACACCTTTCCACTTCACCACTTTTATTATCAATTGTATCTAGTTTTTATTAAGAGTATAATAGAGATTCAGAGTCTACGGAGTTGGGTGCCAACCTCTATAGTGTCTTGTAAAGGGAAAACAAAGTTTCAATGGAACTTCAAGAGTCTTGTGGAGAGGATTTTCAGATAAGTGTTTAACTTTATTTAACATTTAGCTTTAAAGTAAAACTTGTTGTGGTTTCACTATGATTTTTACTTTCAAATCAAGTTGTGATTGTGTTTTCTCCATGAATTCTGAGTAGTTTTCCTTATCCTTTTTCCTTTTAAATGATGAAGTAATCAAATTATGGAATGAAGTTGTGTGAAGTATATGAATTAAATATTGGAAGAAGTTGTGATGATTCACTACCTTGTTCTTCATTTACTTCTTGATTTGACCAATTAAGATGTTAAAATTTGTTGGGAGATTATGTAAGATTCATTGCAGTATTATCTCAATCAACAATTGGAAAGAATCACATGCTATTGTATGGATGAAAATTGAAGTCCATATGGTTGTGTGCAAATAAATAGGAATATATACTTATAATGGGGAGTAAAATTAGAGGATTTTGAGTGATAGACTAAAGACCCATAATTTAGTTTGATGTGAAAAACTTTGTTGTGAGATGTTAGCCCCCAGGTAGAGGGAATCAAGGGAACTCTAGAGTGAGAGCTAGTATCTTCCCTGCCAAACTTATCTACAAGATTTCAAATCATCAAATTAACTAATGTTCTTTATAGAACCAAGTAAGGGTAAAGAAGATAATTGCATCTATTTGACACAACACATTTTAGATACTTTCACAATGAAATTCCATAATTATTACTGATTTATTGAAAGAGGAAAAAAAATTTTATTCTCATTTGCTTTCATACAACTTTATAGTTGTGTTAACTTTAGTTGTTTGCTTTATTTTTTATTCAGAAAATATCAAAAATAAAATTAAAAAACTTTATATCTTAAAACATACTTTACAAAATAATTTTTTAAAAAAAGTAAAAAGTTATTATTCTTATTTCTTTAAAATTTTAGACATTTACCTGTGGGTTCGATATCTCGGGGCTTAATAAAAAAGTCATATATTACTTGATAAACGATACGTATATTTGCTTAGTATCATATATTATAAATAATTAAAGTATAATTTCATATCTAAAACGTAAGGGTGAATATTCGAGGATCTAGTGTTTGGCGCCGTTGCCGGGGAAATTAATTAAAATTCCATTGAAAGAAAATTCAAGAAAAAAATTAAGTTTTTACTTTTCATTATTTTTGTTAGTGTGTTTTATTTTATTTTATTAATTTTGTATGTGTAGTTCGGGTTCTGAGGGACTTGTGCTTACGATTGTGAATTAGAGAGAATTATCAGAAAAATCAAAAAATTAAAAATTTAGAAAATATTAAAAAATTCAAGAAATAGCAAATCAAGGTCATCAAAATGTTGAAATCCATCAAGAATTTAGACCTTTAAGAGATTATGCTAACCTTACAATGGATGAACTTCATGGTAGTATTCAACACCTCGTCATGAATTTGCTAATTCATTTGAACTTAAACATGTTATTATTCCGATGGTATCTAATAATTAGTTTGGGGAAGCACCAACTGAAGATCCTAATTTACATCTTGCCAATTTTCTAGAATTGTGCACTACTTTTAAATACGATGGTGTTTCGGATGATGCTATAGAATTAGACATTTTCTTTTTTCACTGAGGGATAAAGCTAAGATTTGGTTAAATTTGTTAGCACCTGGATCTATCAGAAATTGGGGCGATTTAACACAAAAATTCCTTGCTAAATATTTTCCACCATCGAAGACTGCTAAGCTTAGAAATGATATCACATCTTTTTGTCAGTTTGAAGGGGAATCTATATATATGAAGAATGGGAATGTTTTAAAGATCTTTAAAGAAAGTGCCCACATCATTCGATACCAGATTGGTTAATAATTCAGACCTTTTATTATGGATTAGTTGGATCTCTTAGATCTATTCGATGCCGCTGTTGGTGGTTTATTGATGTCTAAACAGTTTGTTGATGCTTATGCTTTAATTGAAGAAATGACTACTAATAAATTTTAATGGCCTTCAGAAAGGTTAAATCCTAAAAAGGTAGCCAACATTCATGAAAATGATACTTTTGCGATGCTAGAAAATCAAGTTGCTGCAATTTCAAGGAAGATAGACCAATTTGGGATGAATTTTTCTCAGCCAACTTCCATGATTGAAGAAAATTCATTGGGCCAAATGGTTGATTCTCAAACTTTACCAGAAACTTTGAATGCTATAAGTAAGCCTAATAACCCATATTCCAATAATTATAACCCAGGTTGGAAAAACGATCCAAACTTTAACTGGAATACCAATAATTAAGGTGGTAGTAATCAATAATAGGGGAACAACCAAGTAAACCAATTGGGAAACTGGAACAACCAAGGGAATAATAATTATAGACTAACCTATCCTCTAGGTTTTAATAATACTTTACTATTTAAGGAGAAGAAGTTGTCTATAGAAGAAGTGTTGTTACAAATGGGAATTCAATTACAAATTCAAGGAGCTACAATTAGAAATATTGAGAATCAATTGGGATAAATTGCCAATTCATTAAGTAATGGATCCCAGGAACACTTCCTAGTAATATTGAAGTATATCTAGGAGACAAGACTAAAGAACAAGTACAAGCTATTCAGTTGAAAAGTGCAAGAGAGTTGGAAGGTAGAGTTCAAAAAGAGACTGAAGTAGAGAAAGAACAAATTGAAAAACCAAAATAGGATGCTCCGAAAGGTTTGGAAAGACCTATTTCTCCACCTAAAGTTGATATAGAAAAGCCACCACCTCCATTTACTCAGAGACTTCGACAACAAAAATTGTATAAGCAGTTTTAAAAATTCTTGGAGATATTTAAGAAGCTTACAATCAACATTCCATTTGCTGAAGCCTTAGAACAAATGCCAAGCTATATAAAATTTATGAAGGATATTCTCAATAGAAAGAGGAAGTTTGAAAATTAATGAGTTTGTTGCCCTTAGTGAAGAGTGCAGTGCAATAATTCAAAACAAACTTCCTGAAAAACTTAAAGATCTTGGAAGTTTCATAATTCCTTGTGCAATCCGAGACATATTTTTTGGAAAAGCTTCATGTGATTTGGGTGAAAGCATTAACCTTATGTCGTTATCAATATTCAAAAGACTGGGATTAGGAGAAATAAACCTTACCATTTTAACTTTGCAATTAGCGAATCGGTCGATCACATATCCTAAAAGAGTTATAGAGGATGCTTTGGTGAAAGTGGATCAATTTATTTTTCCTGTTGATTTCATTGTGGTGGATATGGAGGAAGATAAAGAGATACCCATAATTTTAGGGAGACCTTTCATAACCACGGGCAGAGCGATGATAGATGTGCAAAAGGGGAATTAATGATGTGAATTAATGATCAAATTGTTACATTCAATATTTCAAAACCAATGAAATATCTTGCAAGAGGTAAAGATGATGAATGTTATAGGATGGATGTTATCAAATATTTGAGTGAATGTCATTTCAAGTCAACTTATGAAGAAAAAATTGAAAGTAAAGAATTGGAACACAAGCAAGAAGAGGAATTACAAGATTTTGAAGATTTTCATGAGGAAGATTTAAATTATGTTCATGAAAATTTTAAAATTTTAGACATGACTAAAAAAGATGAATCTTTTGGTCCATCAATTAAAAAACCTCCCGAACTTGATTTAAAGATGATTCCTAATCGTTTAAAGTATGCCTTTTAGGTGATTTCTCAACTTGACCAGTTATAATTTCCTCTCAATTAACTGAAAGAGAAGAATAGAGTTTGCTTGAAATTTAAAAAAAATATAAGAAAGCCTTTGGATGGACAATAGATGATATTAAAAGAATCAGTTCTTGAATTTGTATGCATAGAATCCTTATGGAGGATAACTACAAACCTTGGGCTGATCCTTAAAGGAGTGTAAATCATATTATGAAAGAAGTTGTTAAGAAAGAAATTTTAAAGTGGTTGGATGTTGGAGTTATCTATCCTATTTCAGATAGTGCATGGGTTAGTCTTATTCACTGTGTTACGTAAAAAAGAGGAGTTACTGTGACTGTTAATGAAAAGAATGAAATAATATCAGTAAGACAAGTTACAGGAAGGTGAATATGCATTAATTATAGAAAATTAAACCTTGCCACCAAGAAATATTATTTTCCACTTCCTTTTCTAGATCAGATGTTGGATAGACTGATTGAGCATAAATACTTTTGTTTTCTGGAAGGATATACTGGTTACCACCAAATTCAAATTGCTCTTAAGGATTAAGAGAAAATAATGTTTACCAGTCCTTATGGTACATTAGCTTTTACAAGAATGCCCTTTGATTTATGTAATGCCCCTGCTATATTTCAGAGATGTATGATACACCTAAAATATATAATATTTTTTATGCACATTTTTATATCTATTTTTGATGATATTGCACTTTAATGGAAAGTATTTTGTCTTTTTCTTGTAGGTATGATGAAAGTGAGTGATTATGATGAAAGGAGCAAAATTGGATCAAATTTGGAGCAAAAAAATGAAAAATGAAAATTTGGGCACTAGCGGCTAAGCGCCGCTGGGCTGGCGCTTAGCCGCCACAGTTAAAAATCGAGATTAATTTAAATTTGGCGCCATTTTCAAAGGGGATGGGATGCAAATCTTGGTGGTAACTTCCATAACTTCCTTTGGGCGGCAAGTTTGAATGAAGGGGTGCATTCTTTGGTGGATACATCGAATCTGGACACATTTTGAAGAGACACCAAGGCACCTTTTGGTTTAATATTTAAAGAAAGTCTTAGGAAAGATTAGGGGCTCTTCCTATGCATTTTGAAAGGCTATTCCATTGCATTTTTAAGAGAGTTTTTACAAAGTTTTTATTTTAGTTTTCATTAGGATTAGGAGTAGATAGTAGAAAAGAGAAAAGGGTAGGATTGAAGCTTTATTCTTCCCACTTCTTTTCTTTCCTTTAGTTTAGTTTTTATTGTAGTCTGAAGTCTATTTCTGAAACATCGGAGTTGGGAGACCTGCTCTGAGGAGTAGTTTAGTGAAGATTAAAGGTTTCAGAGGAACTTCCTGAGTCTTGTGGAGAGGATTTTCAGATAAGTGTTTACGTTTGTTCTTACATTTAGTTTTTAATTAATACTTGTTGTGTTTGTTGTTTTTCCTATGGTTTTTATTTTCAAATTAATGTGTTTTTGTATTTTCTCAATGCATTCTGAGTAGTTTACTTTATCTTTTTCTTTCTTAAATGAAGAAGTAAGTAATTCATGAAAAATTGTTGTGGAATGTATATGTGTATAAAGTTGGAAGAAGTTGTGGAAATTAATTCTATAAACTTTGTTTACTTCTTAAATTGGCCTGTTAAGATGTAAAATTTGTGGTGAGATTATGTAAGATCCAATGCGGTATTGTCTCATAAAAGTTAGAAAGAATCACATGCAATTATATGGGTGAAAATTGTAGTTCATATAATTGAATGCGATATATTAGAAGATGTTTTAAGAAGAGGAGTAAAATTAGAGGATTTTTAGTGTGACAGGCTAAAAGCACCTAATTTAGTTTGAAGTTTTGAATTTTGTTATGAGAAGTTAGCCCCCAGGTGGAGGGAATTGAGGGAACTCTAGAGTTAGAGCTGGTATCTTCCCTGCCTAACCATGTTCAAAATGATAAAATTTCAAATTAACCAATGTTCTTTATAGAACTAAGTAAGGGTAAAAAATATATTTGCTTCTATTTATCACAATAAATTTAAATACTTCCACAACAATACTTTCATAATTATTACAACTTTATAAGAGAAAAAAAATAGATATTCTAGTTAATAGTGTTTTTCATACTATGTTTACAGTTATTATCATTTTAACTTCTTGTTTAACTTTTATAAGAAAATTTAAAGAGTGAAATCAACTATCAAACTTTTCAAAATCAAAACATACTTTCAAAAGCCAATTAAAAAGTAAAAAAGATAATTTTCTTATTTCTTTAAAGCTTTTTCACTTTCCCCGTAGGTTCGATATCTCGGGGCTTAATCAGAAAGTCCTATATTACTTGATAAACGATACGTATACTTGCGTAGCATCCACATTATAAATCAAAATCATAAGCATATATATATATATATATATATATATATATATATATATATATATATATATATATATATATCCAACGAGGATGAGAAGAGAATGGAGCCGGATTTTGTGGAGCATTCTTGGTGCGATTCTTGATTTCCTTCTCAGTTCTCATCTGTTTCCTTGATGTTTTGATATATTGAAGACTATTTCTTTTAGTTTTCATTCTGTCATTGCATTTCTTATTGATTCATCCATTTTCTCGCCTTCCCGGTTTTGTTCTTTTTTGAATTTTTCATTTCGAGGCTTCTTGATTTCATCCGGATTTTTATGGCTGATCAAATTCATTCCCCGGCAAAGACTTTTCGTCGAAGTGATCGGTCTTGATTCTTCGACTTCCTCCGATAAACCTGGTTTTTCCACGCTTTATCATGATGCTCGCTAATGGTAAGGGTGATTGCCAATTTATTAAAAAATTGAGAAGAAGGGAGGTAAGCCTCGCCTTAATTCTTTCAGATCATGAAATCTCTTCACTTGTGGATGTTCATAAATTTACTTTAATTGGTAAATTTCAACTTGGTCATCCTAAAATGGAAGTCATAAGAAAGTGCTTTGAGAATTTTAGATTATTGGGTTCTTGGAAGGTTGGACTCTTTCGATGGAAGGCATATTATGATCCAACTTTCTAAAGAAGTGGATTATGCTAACTTATTCTCCAAAAATTCGTTTTGATTGATGGAATTCCTATGAAACTTCTAAAATGGTCTCCTTCTTTTGATCCCCATCAAGAACCACTCGTCATTCCTATTTGGTATAAATTACCTAATACGAAGCTTCATCTATTTAATCATCAAATTTTATATGCTTATTGAACCGCCTTAGGAAGACCATTGAAGGCTGGATATGCCTACCTTTCAACTCACTAGGCCTTCATGGCAAGGATTCTTGTAGAAAGAGATGTATCTCTTGCTGATGTCGAAGAAATTTGGATTGGTACACCTCATAATGGATATTGGCAAAATGTCATAATGGAGAATAAGCCTTATTACTCGTCACCATTGTAAAATGTTTGGACATTCCAATGGTAATTGTTTTAAGTCGCATCCTCACTTGAAGACAAATAGGATTAAAGATCCTAAATTATCAAATCGATCGTTATTGTGGTCGAGAAGGAATTGCAAACTGCTATTAATTCCGTTAAATCTATTATCACCTGTTTCTCCTAGAGAAGAGTCACAATTAACTATTAAGGAGCCTGATGTTCAAATAATTAATCCCGTTGTCGAGCTCGTTATTATCGCTTCGATGCTTGAACCCGTTGCTTGAACCCGTTGCTTGAACCTCGTCGATCCAATTTCTATTATTGCTAAGGAATCTACTCGTTGAATCCGTTGATGAGCCTATTGTTGATCAAACAATCAATTCTCGCTACCGAGTTTATTATTGAATCTGTTGATGAGCCTATTGTTGCTAAACCTCGTTCGAGTCTCCGGAATTACTCGTTAATGTGATTGGAGAAATTATTGGACATACTTGTCGAATCATCTATTTCTTCCGCGATCATGGTCTCACAATTACGGAAGAACCAATTACTAATGAATCTCCGCAAGAGGATCCTCTTACTCATTATCAATCAATTGAGGTTCATCCTAAGCTCTACTAATTATCCCGTATTTCAACAACCAACTCGGTTGGTTATCGAAATATCAGCGAGTATAACTGACCATTAGTAATGAAATTAGTAATGATTGGATGATTCAAAAAGCAAGAAAGAAGAAATCACCGGAGTTAAAGAATCTCTCTCGAAAGCAACATTATTCATAATCCTGCAAAGAAGCAAATTCTTCTTCTAGGATGACTAGAGGAGGAAAAAATATTATTAATGATTAAATTCTTATGCTTGGAATATTAGGGGGATGGCCGATCCCGGCTCCCTTAATAGACTTCTAAATTTAAACAGGATTCACCATTTTTGGATTATTGTCATTCTAGAGCCTTTGGTGAAATCTAACTTTGATAGATTCACTAAAAAATTTCCTGGTTATACTTTTCTAGCTAATTGTTCCAATAAAATTTGGTTACTATATAGAAAAGAGCTGAAAATTAATATCTTGTTTAATCACTATCAGTTGTTGCATTTTCACTTCGAATTGGATCGGTTCAATGGCTTTGCTTCCTTTATATATGCTCGCTACTCGAATGCTGATAGAATTGATTTATGGAATATTTTACATCATATTAGTAGTTCAATGACCGATGGTCTGGATTGTTGGTGGAGATTTTAATTCCATTGCACATCCTAGTGAGAAAAAGGGTGGGAGAAATCCTAATCTAAATGCAATGCTTGAACTTCACTAATAATATTACTTCGACTAACCTTTTTGATATTGGATTTGAAGGATCTCCTTTTACATGGAGGAGAGGTAATATTTATGAAAGAATTGACGAGTTCGGTTAATCAACTTTGGTTGAACATGTTCCCTATTACTAAAGTTAAACACCTTGCAAGGCTAAACTCGATCACTCTCCTTTACTCGATTACATGTGCTCTTTCTCCAACTCGTTAAGAATTTAGTTTTTAGATACCTTAATGTATGGTCTTCTCATCCGGATTATAATCAATTAATTGCTGATAATTGGAAAGCTCCTTTGCAAATATTTTATTCGATCCTCTTTCTAAGCTTTGGCAATTACACAAAAGGATTGCTAGTAAGTCGAAACATTGGAATAGAGCTGTTTTTGGAAATGTGCATCGGAAAGTTACCGAAGCTGAAGCTAAGGTAACCGATTTAGAAAAGCTGGTCGAGGATGGTTTAGATTCCGATTATAATCTAAATGAAGCATATAGTAGATTAAACTCGACTATTATGAATGAAGAACTCTTCCTTCGACAAAAAGCAGCTATCAATTGGTTTAAGCATGGAGACGAAACTCAAAATTTTTTCATGCTGCCATTAAGTTTAAAAGATCCGTTAATGTGATATTGAAGATCAAATCTGCTGATAATACATGGTTATTTAACTCTATGGATATTGCTAATGATGCTTATCGCTTATTTTTCCAAACAATTCTCTTATCGGCTTCGTGAACTCTGCTCGCTTATTCTCCTAATCTTATAAGATCCGATTTCGATAATATTAATATGTATTATTTGGTTCAACCTCCCGATGCTAATGAAGTTTTTGAGGCTCTTAAAACAATTGATGGAAGTAAGACAATTTGGGCCGGATGGATTTACGACTGACTTTTATAAAAAAATTGGTTGATTATCAAATCCGATGTGGTCTTGGCAATACAAAGTTATTTTCACGGGAAATGATCTCCCTAAGTATTTTGCTTCCAATACTTATTGTTTTAATCCCTAAGGATAAAAGAAAGTCCAATCGGCAGGATTTCGGACCCATTAGCTTTATCTTCCACCTTCTCCAAAATCATAAGTAAAGTTTTAGTTGCACGGTTACATGCCTTTATTGGAGAATCTCATTTCGAAAATCAAAGTGCTTTTATAAAGGGAAGATACATATGTGATAATGTTCTTTTAGCACAAGAACCGATAAATGACATTGATAAATGCTGCAGAGGATCAAATATTGTTTTTAAATTGGATATTGCTAAGGCTTTTGATTCCATCGGTTGGACTTTTATTCTTAATGTTCTTCGTTGATAGAGGATTCAGCTCTAACTTCGTAATCTCATTTATAGATGGTTAAACAATAATTATTATAGTGTGCTTATAAATGGTTTTAGCCATGGATTCTTTAAATCGGAAGGGGCATTAGACGGGGAGATCCATTGTCACCTTATATTTTCATCCTTGTTTTTGATTATCTTTCACGAATGCTGAATCATATGCGGTTTACTCATCAAGTACACTCAATATCAACATAGATCTACTCATTTAGTCGGCCATTTAGCTTTATGCTCGATGATGTAATAGTTTTCTCTAATGGAGGTAAACAATCTATTAAATGTCTCATGAAAGTTTTGTCCGATTTTGAAGAAATTTCGGAATGGTTTTTAACAAAGCTAAATGCCAATTTCTTACAAGTTCTAGAATTACTTGCCCAAATGAAAAAGTGGATTTCGATTTCACTAACTATAGAGAAACTCAATATCCTCTAAAGTATTTGGGTTTCCCTCTAATCAAAGGAAGAAGGAAACTTTCTCACTATGATGATATCATTGCTAAAATATCTTCTCAACTTAATTGTTGGTCCAACTCTTTTCTATCCAATGGTGGAAGAATAACACTTTTAAGGAGTGTGTTAACTGCATTTCCTCTTTATATAATGCAGATGATAAAAATGAAGAAGAGTACACAGAAAATGCTTTCTATTATGTTTAATAAATTTGTTTGGGAAAGACAACATAAGCAAATGCATTGGACAAATTGGGAGAAGTTATGTAAGCCTCTTGATTGTGGTGGCTTAGGTTTTAAAAGCTTTCAGCATCTCAGCTTTACATTCTACTGCAAGCAATGGATTAACTTCAGAGCACAAAAGTCATTGTGGGCAAAATTTATGCATGCTAAATATTGTCTTAACAATCATCCTTCTCAAGTCGGCCTTAAACCTGGAGATTCTAAAAGCTCGGAAGGAGCTACTTAAAGTTAGATTCCATGCTTGAAAAGATGTTCATATGGGAAATAGGTAATGGTCAAATTAGCTTCGGTTTGATAATTGGTTGTTTAATAAGTCCTTTGAAGCACATTTTAATCCTAATTTTCCTATTCGACACATTGCTGATCGTTGGAGTGATGGTATTTGGAATTTGCATAAATTTCAAGAATATGTCCCTACGATTTTCATAATATGATCTTAAGTACTCCTTTTCATATTGGAAAAAAAGATAGGTCGATTGTCAAAAAGCCTCATAATCATAGTTTATCTAAATTCATTTATCAAACCTGTTTTAATTGGCAAAAAAATGACTGGAGTGCTAAACTTTGGAATAATTACATCACACCTTCTATGTCCTTTTTTGTTGGAAATTGTTTAAAGAGATGCTGCCAACTGATGATATTCTTAAACTTAAAGGACTTAGAGGTCCATCCAGGTGTCATTTGTGTCATTGTGATGAAGAGACCATTGGGCATATCTTTTTACATTGCAACTGGGCACAAGAGGTATGGAAAGGTGTGTTAGGCTTGTTATGGGATTGCAAACTCGGTTATCTCCTTGGAATTCTATTAAGGCTTGTTGGGCAAATTGGAAAACTTCTCCTTATTATTTCATCCCTTTTGTGATTTTTGGTTTTTATGGCTAGCCGGGAATGATTTAATTTTCAATAATAAGGTGTTCTCTTTTGATCTTGTCATCGAAATTGTATTACTTTTCTTAGTAAGATTCGAATTCGTTCTTTCTTCAACTCAAGGCATCAAAAACAAAGTTATGCTTGTTATATGGAGACCACCTAAGAATCCCCGGCTTAAAATTAATATTGATGGAAGCTTCAAAACTTCTTCAGCTGGTATTGGAGGTCTATGCGAAATTATAAAGGACATTGTATATGGTTTTTCTCAGCACCTATTATTGCATTTAATGCTTTGGAAGCTGAAGCAATTGTCTGCCTTTTGGGGTTTAAAAATTGCTTATTATGCAACATCATCATTTTATTCACTTGGAAATGGATTCTCTGTATTTATTGCAAATCATATTGTCTCGAAGTTGATGTGCCTTGGTTTCTTCAGATTTGGGTGAACAAAATTAACCTTCTCTCCTCATCTATCACAATTCTATGGAGTCATACTTATAGGGAGGGAAATCAACTCCGCTAATTGGCTAGCAACCAAGGCTTCTTCTTCTCATGATGTTATTTATAGTGCCAATTACTCTTCCTTTCCTTTATTTAGTTCTCTTTTACATGGGGATTTAATTGCAATCCCACATGTTAGATGTAAGACAGTTTCTTAAATAATATTTTTGGTTTTTTGGTAAAAAAAATATATATATATATATATATATATATCCAGCAGGATCAAGTTTCTGTCGTCGTTGCAAATTTTTCATATCATATTTGTAAGTATAAAAACTCGGACAGATCAAGTTTTTGGCGCCGTTGCTGGGGAAAGAAAATAATTAAAATTACATTTTAAAGAAAATTAAGAAATTTAAAATTTTTACTTTTCTTTGTTTTTGTTAGTGTATTGTGTTTTGTTTTGTTTTATTATTGTATGCGTGGTTCAGGTTCTGAATTAGAAAGAACTATCAGAAAAATAAAAAAAATTAAAAACACAGAAAAAGATAAAAATATTCAAGAAATGACAAATCATCAAGATCAAAATGTTGGCATCCATCAAGAATTAAGATCTTTAAGAGATTAGGTTAACCCTACCGTGGATGAACTTCGTGGTAGTATTCAAACCCCTGCTGTAGCTGCTAATTATTTTGAGCTTAAACCTACTTTTATCCAAATGATGTTTAATAATCAATTTGGGGGAGCAACAATTGAAGATTCTAATTTGCATCTTGCTAATTTTCTAGAGTTGTATGCTACTTTTAAATATAATGGTGTTTCGGATGATGCTATTAGACTTAGACTTTTTTCTTTCTCACTAAGGGATAAAGCTAAAATATGGTTACAATCCTTAGCAACTGGATCAATTAGAACTTGGGGTGAACTGTCACAAAAATTCCTTGCTAAATATTTTCCACCATCTAAGACTGCTAAGTTGAGAAATGATATTGCTTCTTTTTGTCAGTTTGAAGGGGAATCAATATATGAAGCATGTGAAAGATTTAAAGATCTCCTCAGGAAATGTCCGCATCATTCAATACCAGATTGGTCAATAATTCAAACTTTTTAAAATGGATTAGTTGGATCTCTTAGATCGATCATCGATGCTGCTGCTGCTGGTGGATCATCAATGTCTAAACCATTTTCTGATGCTTATGCTTTAATTGAAGAAATGGATACTAATAATTTTCAATGGCCTTCTGAAAGGTTAAATCCTGAAATGGTAGCCAGTGTTTTTGAAAATGATGCTTTTACAATGTTAGCAAATCAAGTTGCTACTGTTTCAAGGAAGATAGACCAATTTGGGATGAATTTTTCTCAGCCACATTCCATGATTAAAGAAAATTCATTAGGCCAAATGGTTGATTCTTATTCTTCACCAAAAACTGTGAATTCTATAATTAAGCCTAACAACCAATATTCCAATTATTATAACCCAGGTTGGAAGAATCATCCAAATTTTAACTGGAATACCAATAATCAGGGTGGTGTTAATCAACAATGGGGGAATCACCAAGTAAACCCATTGGAGAATTGGAACAACCAAGGAAATAATAATAATATATTAACTTATCCTTTAGGTTATAACAATGCTTTACAATTAAAGGAGAAGAAGTTGTTTATTGAAAAAGTGGCGTCACATATGAGAAATCAATTACAAATTCATGGAGCAACCATTAAAAATATTGAAAATCAATTGGGACAAATTGCAAATGGCTTAAGTAATAGATCCCAAGGAATGCTCCCAAGTAATATTGAAGTAAATCCAAGAGAAAAGAATAAAGAATAAGTTAAAGCAATTCAACTAAGAAGTGGAAGAAAATTGGAAGATAGAGTTAAAAAAGAAATTGAAGTAGAGAAAGAAGAAATTGAAGAACCAAAAGAGGACGCTCCGAAAGGTTTGGAAAGACCTGTTTCTCCACCTAAGTTTGATTTAGAAAAACTAAAACCTTCATTTCCTTAGAGACTTCATCAAAAAAAGTTGGATAAGCAATTTTCAAAATTCTTGAAGATATTTAAGAAGCTTATTATTTATATTCCATTTGCTGAAGCCTTAGAACAAATGTCAAACTATGCAAAATTTATAAAGGATATTCTTAACAAGAAAAGGAAGTTTGAAGATAACGAGACTGCTACACATAGTGAGGAGTGCAGTGCAATAATTCAGAAAAAGCTTCCTGAAAAGCTTAAAGATCCTGGTAGTTTCACATATCCATGTGCAATCAGAGATAGATTCTATGGAAAAGCCTTATGTGATTTGGGTGCAAGCATTAACCTTATGCCTCTATCAATATTCAAAAAGACTGGGACTATGAGAAATAACCCCAACTACTGTAACTCTGCAATTAGCAGATCGTACGATCACATATCCTAAAGGAGTTATAGAAGATGTTTTGGTTAAAGTGGATCAATTTATTTTTCCTGTTAATTTCATTGTGTAAGATATGAAGGAAGATAAATAGATACCTATAATTTTGGGAAGACCTTTCCTAGCTACAGGTCGAGCCATGATAGATGTGCAAAAAGGGGAATTAATGATGAGGGTTAATGATTAGACCGTTACATTTAATATTTCAAAATCGATGAAATATCCTGCTAGAGGTAAAGAAGATGAATGTTATAGGATGGATGTTGTCAAATATTTGAGTGAATGTCATTTTAAGTCAACTTATGAAGAGAATTTTGAAAGAGAAGAATTGGCACATAAGCAAGAGGAGGAGTTACTTGATTCTAAAGATTTTTAAGAGGAAGATTTAAAGTATGTTCATGAAAGTTTTGAATTATTGGATTTGACTGAAAAAGATGAATCTTATGGTCCATCAATTGAAAATCCTCCTAAACTTGACTTAAAAATGCTTCCTGATAATTCGAAGTATGTTTTTTAGGTGAATCCTCAACCTTGCCAGTTATAATTTCCTCTCAATTACTTGAAAAAGAAGAAGAGAGTTTGCTTGAAATTTTGATGAAGCACAAGAAAGCTTTTGGATGGACAATTGCTGATATTAAAAGAATAATTCCTTCAATTTGTATGCACAGAATTCTTATGGAAGATAATTACAAACTGCGGGTTGATCTCCAAAGGAGATTAAATCCTATCATGAAGATGTTGTTAAGAAAGAAATTTTAAAATGGTTGTATGTTGGAATTATCTACCCTATTTCAGATAGTGCATGGGTTTGTCCTATTCACTGTGTTCCTGAGAAAAGAGGAGTGTCTGTGACTGTTAATGAAAAGAATGAAATAATACCAACAAGATAAGTTTCAGGGTGGCGAATATGCATTGATTATAGAAAATTAAATCTTGCCACAAGGAAAGATACTTTCCACTCCCATTTCTGGATCAAATGTTGGATAGTCTGGCTGGGCATAAATACTTTTGTTTTCTGGATGGATATACTGGTTACCACCAAATTCAAATTTCTCCTAAGGATCAAGAGAAAACTACGTTTACCAGTCCTTATGGTATGTTTGCTTTTAGAAGAATGTCCTTTGATCTATGTAATGCCCCTGCTACATTTCAGATATGTATGATGGCTACTTTTCATTATTTAATTAAAAAATGGATTGAAGTTTTTATGGATGACTTTTCCGTGTTTGGAATTTCATTTGAATCATGTTTAGAACATTTATTTAAGGTTCTAAAATGCTGTGAAGAAACTAATTTGGTCCTTAACTGGGAAAATGTCAATTTATGGTAGCAGGAGGAATTGTTTTGGGACATCTGATTTCAGCAAAAGGTTTGGAAGTATATCCTGCAAAAATTCAAGTTATATCTAATTTACCTTGCCAACCGATGTAAGGGGAATTAGAAGTTTTTTAGGACATCTTTGGATTCTACGGGCGTTACGTCGAAGACTTTTCAAAGATTACAAAACCTTTATGTTGTTTACTGGAAAATGATGTAATTTTTAATTTTGATGATGATTGCCTCAAAGCCTTTGAAACATTAAAAGAAAAATTAATCACTGCACCTATAATAATTTCACCAAATTGGGAAAAACCTTTTGAATTAATGTGTGATGTCAGTGATTTTGTTATTGGTGCTGTTTTGGGTCAGAAATATGATAATATTTTCAAAGTTATTTATTATGCTAGTAAAATTCTTAATGAAGTTCAAATTAATTATTCCACTAATGAGAAAGAGTTATTAGCTATAGTATTTGCCTTTGATAAATTTCGATCATATTTAATTGAAACTAAATGTGTTATGCATACTGATCATTCTGCTATCAATACTTAATGAAGAAAAAAAGATGCAAAACCAAGTTTGATAAGATGGATTCTTCTTTTGCAAGAATTTGACCTTAAGATAGTAGATAGAGAGGGTTCTGAAAATCAAATTGCTGATCATTTGTCAAGGCTTGAAATTGAAAAATTTCTCTGTGATGTTGAAAAAATTAATGAACATTTTCCTGATGAAAAATTGTTCACTGTTAATGAGTGGTGTGTTCCATGGTATGCAGACATAGTAAATTTTATTGTTAGTGATATTATACCCTATGGTTTGACATATCAGGAAAAGAAGAAATTTCTGTCTGATTCTAAGACTTATTTTTGGGATGACTCGTTTTTATATAAACAAGGAAATGATCTTATAATTCGAAGATGTGTAACTTTGGAAGAGACTTATGAAATTATTAAAAAATGTTATGATTCTGATTATGGGGGACATTTTGAAAGTGATAAAACTACATATAAAATCTTACAATCTGGATTTTATTGGCTTACAATTTTTAAGGATGTGAATGCTTATATTAAAAATTGTGATAGATGTCAGCATGTAGGCAATATTTCTAGGAAAAATGAGATACCCCTCAATTATATGTTGGAAGTTGAAATATTTGATATTTGGGGATTAGATTTTATGGGACCATTTACACCATCTTTCGGAAATGTTTATATTTTGATGGCAGTAGACTATGTTTCTATATGGATTGAAGCTATTGCTTTACCTCGATGTGATGCTCAAAGTGTTGCAAAGTTTTTAAGAAAGAATATATTTTACAGATTTGGAATACCAAGAGTAATCATAACTGATAGGGGAAGTCATTTTAGAAATGCGATTATTGGAAAGTTAGCAAAGAAATATCATATTAATCATCGCATTTCTACTGTTTATCATCCGCAGACAAGTGTTTTGGTTTAATTATCCAATCGTGAAATTAAAATAATATTGGAAAAGACTGTTAATCCAAGTAGAAAGGATTGGTCAATTAAACAGGATTATGCTTTGTGGGCATATAGGACTGTCTATAGAACCCCTATAGGAATGTCCCCATATAGGCTGATTTTTGGAAAAACTTGTCATTTACCTATTGAACTTGAGCATAAAGCATTTGGGTTATTAAGGAGTTCAATTATAATTTGAAAGATGCTGTTGAGAAGAGATTATTGTAATTAAATGAGCTTGAAGAGATAAGGAATGAATCTTATGAAAGTACTAAGATTTATAAGGAAAAGATGAAGTTATGGCATGATCGGAAGATTGTTATTAAAAATCTTGTGCCAGGATAGAAAGTTTTGCTGTATAATGCAAGTGAGAATTTTTTCTAGAAAACTTAAGTCCAGGTGGATGGGTCCTGTTATTGTGATGAAAATTTATTCCTACGGAGCTGTGGATATGTAAGATCCTAAGACTGAAAAAAAATTTAAAGTTAATAGAAATAGACTTAAACAATATTTTCAGTCGAGCAATCTAAGTCTGATGAGAATCTAATGTTGGGTCACTCAAAATGAGTTCTGGGTTTGTCAGGCTGAAGACGTTAAACCAAGCGCTTTGTGGGAGGCAACCCATAATTATCGTTGTGTTTTTCTTTATGTTTGTTTTGTGTGCTTTGTTTGCTTTGTTTGGTTTGTTTTTATATTTTTAGTGGTAGTAATTTGGAGTTTTTAAACTAAATAGAGTTTATTTAACCTTATTTGATGACTTAGAGGAGTCAGAATGAAAATTTGGACATTTGGCAGACTTGTGCTAAATTGAGCACTGGCGGCTAAGCACCACCTAATTGGCGCTTAGGCGTCGGAGTTACAAAAAACATGAAAAAAGAGATTCTAGAAGCCTAGATCTTGGGGAAGAAGTTTTGGAAGTTATTTTGGAGTTTTAAAACGTCTTGGGGGTAGTTTTAGCACTTCCCAAGTCTATAAAAAGAACCTAATTTAAAAGAAACACTTGCCCCAAGTCCTATTTTCATTCCTGAGTCTTAAGAAGAGTATTTTGAGTACATCATGTCTTCCTGGGAGAATGAGATTAAGAAGAAGCAAGATTCTGACGAGTGTAAGTTCATTAGTGACAGTGCTAAAGAGTTATTCAATGGATTTCTCGTTGTTAGTATTCAAAGGATTGCGAAATGATTGCAAAAATTGAAGCCCGAGTGACTTGATGGAAGTAAAGATCAATGAAACTAACTTACATTTGGAGCACATGGGATGGCAACTCAAGATGCAATTCGATCATTCAAGATACGTGAAAGAAGCAGATAAGGCGATGTTTTTGAAGAACAAATAGATTGAAGAAGAAGATATAAGAATGAACAATTATCGCCCATTCTATCAGATTTATATTCCAGAAGGGTCAAATGAGAATAATAGTTGTCCTGGATATAATCCGCCTAATGGGGAGTGGAATTAAGTGTGCTTTGTTCTTATATGTTTTGTGTTCTTATGTGTTTTGTTTAATATGTTTAGTGTTCTTATGTGTTTTGTTTGGTGTGTTTAGTATTTATGTTTAAGTTTTAATTACGCCTTATGATGTGATAGTTACATCCTAGAGATGTAAACTTATCACTTTGAGATTAAGTCTCTTGTATCTAGAGAATTTCATCCTCTGTATGTGGATAGAAATTCTAAGATTGTGTTAAGTGCTATGTTTGTTTTAATGAATATAAGTTTGTGTTTGTGTGAAATTTGTTTGGAATCGATGAAAATTAATCATTTGAATTGGAATATTGGAAGATTTATGGGGAAGAGATAATTATTTTGAAGAGATTAAGGGTGATTAACGAAGTGGTTTAAATCATATACCTTAATTATGAAAATCTGGGTATTGGCGGCTAAGCACTAGAGTGCCGGCACTTAAGCGCCTGATTTCTTGGCTAAGCACCGAAGGGTTCGCGCTTAGGCACCAGTTCATGAAAATTGGTTCCCAGCAGTTAAAAACTTGTGAATCACCATTTTAATCCCCCTGTTCACGCGAGAGAGAGTCTAGGGCATCCTTAATTTGTACCATTTAAGAGCCGATCTCAACAAAAATTTGTAAATTTGGATTCCTTGAGGTAAGAGCACTACTCCTAAGTAAAATTTTTTTATTTTCACCATGTATTTTGAGTACATTTTGGAAAATCATAAAATCACTATTCATGGTGAAAATTTGAGGAAAAACTTAAGAAATTACTTGGATTTAGTGGAAACATCTTTTGGAAGATAATTTAGCAAGTTTAGTTTGATTTTGAAATTTATGATAAATATTTCGTGAATTTTTAGAGATGGCTCCAAAGTCAAAACACACGAGAGGAAAGACGAAGTTTGATTCCGACAAATTTGTTAGTGCGAGGGCTGAGGAACGATACGTCGATGCGTTGTAGTCACAAAAATTGATTCCTAAGAGAGTGTTCAGTAAGCAAGGAGAAGTAATTGAAGATATGATTGCTAGGAGGAACTGGGAGAACTACTATTGCTTCTCCACTGTTGTTGTTGTTTATGTTGCTAGAGAATTCTATGCGAATTTTCCTGCATCAGAAGAGAATTTGGTGATGGTTAGGAGGCAAGATGTGAACTTTTCTTCTGGGGTAATTAACACTTTCTATCAACTGCCTCCAGCTATGTTTTATTTTTATTCTAATTTTCATCCTATGGAGGGAGAGTTAGATGAGATAATGGGATTTTTGACTGATGGAAGAGGATTATGGAAAATAACAAATGATAGAAGAGTGAATTTTCCTACTTCCAAATTAAATGCCACTTCTAAGGCATGACATTATTTTATCTCTTCTAAACTTTGCCTTCAAGTCATACTAGTGAAGTGACGAGGGAAAGAGCTGTTTTGAACCATTACATTCAGCAAGGGAAGCCTATAGATATTGGAGCGATCATTTATGATTATATTGTGAATTATGCCAGATCTACCACTACTGCAGGTATGGGATTTCCTTCTCTGATTCATTCATTATGTGAATGGTACGAAGTGAAATTTGAAACACGGGAAGAGGTACTTCGACCTTTGAGACCTATCACCGGTGTAAACGTTGGAGCTTACATCGTACATTCGGAATTTGGTGGAGATGAGGATTTGGTAGGGCTTCTATCGCTTCTTCTTCGCCTCGTCGCATCTACTTCTCGTGCTGCTACTTCACGTGCTTCATCATCTACTGATTCACAGACTGGTTTATTAAGAAATTTTTTGAAGAAAGTGAGTCTTACTCGAGAGCATATGAAAGATATGGATGGTAAGATGGATAATGTGGAGAGATATATTGTTAAACATGATGAGTATGAGGAGAATTATCAGCATTATTTGGATAGACTGATTAGAAGTGATCAGAGTGCTGAGATGCCCCCTCATCCATTCTACATACCTTATGTGCAATCCAGGGATTGGAACGAGCAGGATGACGATGATGATGAGGATGAAGAGTAGATGTATGTTGTTCGTTTTAGATGTTGTGTTGTTGTGCTATTGTTATTGTGTACTTTGTCTAGTATTTTGTTTGATGATTATGTTGATAGCATGCAGATTGTAGTTGTACTATTTATCTGTTATGCATATTCAGATGTATTGTTGTTGGATTGATGTTTTATATGTTGCTTTGAGTGTAGTGTATGTGGTAGTAAATGTTTTAATGTGTATGTTGTACTACAGTTTTTTTAGGGTGTACTTTAATTCTAAAACTATTAGGAGATTAGAGAACACTATAGAAACTACTATTTAGTAAAATGCATTCTTAAAAACTTTACAAAAATCTACCACTACCATTTGCTATCTAGTATCGGTGTGATTTCAGTTGGTGTGTATTTGCTTTGAAAACCTCCACTACTGTAGAAGTCTTTTGAAATTTTTACTTGTTATAAAAATTTTTTTTTGAAAAACTGAATTTGATTTCATTTTACTCCTGTTGTTTAAATTTTTATACTTGCATATTTAGGATATTTAAATTCCTGCAAGCATGTTATGTTAGTCTTTAATTCTCACCCATGTATCATTTCTTATGCTTAAATTTTTATCCTAACTAAAAATTAAAGTTTGGGGGGGGATTTTAAAAACAAAAATTTTTCAAAAACCTAAAATTTTATTTGTTCTCAAGAATACTTAAAAAAAAATCTTATTTCTTGATTGAGAACAATTATGTATATGAAGTTATATTAGGGGAACAAAAATTTTGATTATAGAAATGACTAAAAGAATTTAGTTAAAATTTATAGTAATCATGAAAAACTTAAAGTTAAAATTTTCTTAGTGAAGGGATGCTAAATATAGCTATCTATCCTTAATAAAAAATTTTATATTTTTGGATAAATAAAAGATTTGACTTTTATTCTTCAAAGCTTAAATTTCTTTTATTGAGGAATAATTTTCAAATACTATTATTATGATTTTTTAAGTGAAAGATATATATCTGAACTTTAATTTAAATGGAAGGGTGGAATTCAAAATCATTAAAGGCTTATCCAGATACAATAATCCTTGCCTTAAAAAAAAAGAAAAAGAAAAAGAAAAAGAAAAAGAAAAAGAAAAAGTGAAAAATAGTATGTAAAAAGGGAGGAGAATCTTGAGGATCTAAGGGTCTAATAAAAAATTGGTTCCATACCTAAAGTTTAACATATAAGTTCAGAGAAAATCTAAAGCTTAAGGTTATAATATAGTAAGTAAAATTATTTTCAAATAAAGAATTTTAAGTGAGAAAAATAAGATGTTTGAATCCTATATTTTGAAGAATCTACAAATATTTCTGAATTAGATAGAGACTTATATTTGTCATTTTTCTTTCCTTAAGAACTTTCTAAACTTTAAGTTGATCTTAATTACTGAAATTTTTCTAAATTGGACTATTCCATTTCTAGAACAAAATTTTGTTATCTTTCTAAGAAACTCATTACATAATTTGCATGTTAAAATTTTTCTATGGGATTAACTGTCACTTGAGGACAAGTAACATTTTAAGTTTGGGGGATTTTGATACACCTAAAATATATAGTATTTTTTATGCAAATTTTTATACCTATTTTTGATGATATTGCACTTTAATGGAAGGTATTTTGTGTTTTTCTTGCAGGTATGATGAAAATGAGTGATTATGATGAAAAGAGCAAAATTGGATCAAATTTAAAGAAAAAAAATGTAAAATGAAAATTTGGGCACTGGCGGCTAAGCGGCGCTTAGCCGCCACAGTTAAAAATCGAGATTAATTTAAATTTGGCACCATTTTCAAAGGGGATGGGATGCAACTCTTGGTGGTAACTTCCATAACTTCCTTTGGGCGGCAAGTTTAAATGAAGGGGTGCATTCTTTGGTGGATATATTGAATCTGGACACATTTTGAAGAGATACCAAGGCACCTTTTGGTTTAATAAAGAGAGTCTTAGGAAAGATTAGGGGCTCTTCCTTTGCATTTTGAAGGGCTATTCCATTGCATTTTTAAGAGAGTTTTTACAGAGTTTTTATTTTAGTTTTCATTAGGAGTAAGAGTAAAGAGTAGAAAAGAGAAAAGGGTAGGATTGAAGACTTCTTCTTCCCACTTCTTTTCTTCATTTAGTTTAGTTTTTATTGAAGTCTGAAGTCTGTTTCTGAATCGTCGGAGTTGGGAGACCTGCTCTGAGGAGTAGGTTAGTGAAAAGTCAAGGTTTTAGAGAAACTTCCTGAGTCTTGTGGAGAGAATTTTCAGATAAGTGTTTACTTTTGTTCTTACATTTAGTTTTTAATTAATACTTGTTATGTTTGTTGTTTTTCTTATGGATTTTAATTTCAAATTAATGTGTTTTTGTATTTTCTCAATGCATTCTGAGTAGTTTACTTTATCTTTTTCTTTCTTAAATGAAGAAGTAAGTAATTCATGAAAAATTGTTGTGGAATGTATATGTGTTTAAAGTTGGAAGAAGTTGTGGAAATTGATTCTATAAACTTTGTTTACTTCTTAATTTGGCCTGTTAAGATGTAAAATTTGTGGTGAGATTATGTAAGATCCAATGCGATATTGTCTCATAAAAGTTAGAAAGAATCACATGCAATTATATGGGTGAAAATTGTAGTTCATATAATTGAATGCAATATATTAGAAGATGTTTTAAAAAGGGGAGTAAAATTAGATTATTTTTAGTGTGACAGGCTAAAGGCCCCTAATTTGGTTTCAAGTTTTGAATTTTAGCCCTCAGGTGGAGGGAATTGAGGGAACTCTAGAGTGAGAGCTGGTATCTTCCCTGCCTAACCATATTCAAAATGATAAAATTTCAAATTAACTAATGTTCTTTATAGATCCGAGTAAGGGTAAAGAATACTTTTTGTTTTATTTATCACAATAAATTTAAATACTTCCACAACAATACTTTCATAATTATTACTCCTTATAAGAGAAAGAAAAATATATTTTAGTTAATAGTGTTTTTCATACCTTGTTTACAGTTATTATCATTTTAATTTCTTGTTTGACTTTTATAAGAAAATTTAAAGAGTGAAATCAACTATCAAACTTTTCAAAATCAAAACATACTTTCAAAAGCCAATTAAAAAAGTAAAAAGATAATTTTCTTATTTCTTTAAAGATTTTTCACTTTCCCTGTGGGTTCGATATCTCGGGGCTTAATCAGAAAGTCCTATATTACTTGATAAACGATATGTATACTTGCGTAGTATCCACATTATAAATCAAAATAATAAGCTTATATATATCAGGCAGGATCAAGTTTCTATCGCCGTTGCCAATTTTCATATCATATTTGTAAGTATAAATATCAGGTGTATCAATGTATGATGACAATTTTCTGTGATTTAATAGAAGAAGGTATTGAAGTTTTTATGGATGACTTTTCAGAGTTTGGAATTTCATTTGAATCATGTTTAGAATTGTTTTGGGACATCATATATCAGAAAATGGTATGGAAGTAGATCCCGCAAAAATTTAAAGTGATCTCTAATTTACCTTGCCCAACTAAAGTAAGGGGAACTAGAAGTTTTTACGGGACATGCTGGATTTTACAGACGTTATATTAAAGACTTTTCAAAAATTTTGAAGCCTTTATGTCATTTACTGGAAAAGATGTAATTTTAACTTTAATGATGATTGCTTAAAAGCTTTTAAAAATTTAAAAGAAAAATTAATCACTGCACCTGTTATAGTTTCACCTAACTGGAAAAAAACTTTTCAATTAATATGTGATGCTAGTAATTATGTTATTGGAGCTATTTAGGTCAGAAATATGATAAAATTTTCAAAGTGATTTACTATGCTACTAAAAATCTTAATGAAGCTCAAATTAATTATACCACTACTGAGAAAGAGTTATTAGCTATAGCATTTATCTTTGATAAATTAAGATCATATTTGATTAGAACTAAATATGTGGTGCATACTGATCATTCTGCTATTAAGTATTTAATGAAGAAAAATGATGCAAAACCAAGATTGATTAGATGGACTCTACCTTTGCAAGAATTTGATTTCGAGATAGTAGATAGGAAGGGTGCAGATAATCAAATTGCTGATCATCTGTCCAGACTTGAAACTAAAAAATCTCTCTGTGATGCTGAAGAAATTAATGAAATTTTTTCTGATGAAAATTGTTCGCTGTTAATGAGTGGTGTGTTTCGTGGTATGCCGACATTGTAAACTTTACTGTCAGTGATATTTTACTCTATTGTTTGACATACCAGGAGAGGAAGTAATTTATATCTAAAGCAAAGACTTATTCTTGGGATGAACCATTTTTACATTATCAAGGAAATGATTTGATTATTTGAAGATGTGTGGCTTTAGAAGAAACTTATGAAATTATTCAAAAATGTCATAATTCTAATTATGGGGGACATTTTGTTGTTAATAAAACTGCATATAAAATCTTACAATCTGGATTTTATTGGCCTACAATTTTAAGGATGTTAATATTTATATTAAAAATTGTGATCAATGTCAATATGTAGGCAATATTTCTAGAAGAAATTAGATGCCCCTCAATTATATGTTGGAAGTTGAAATATTTGACATTTGGGGATTAGATTTCTTGGGACCATTTATACAATCTTTCTGAAATACATACATTTTGATAGCAGTAGACTATGTATCTAAAAGGATAGAAGCTGTTGATTTACCTCGTGTGATGCTGAAAGTGTTGCAAAGTTTTTAAATAAGAATATATTTTTGTAGATTTAGAATACCAATAGTAATCATAACTGATGGGGGAAGTCATTTTAAAAATGTGATTATGGAGAAGTTAGTAAAGAAATATCATATTAACCATCACATTGCTATTGCTTATCATCCGCAGACAAGTGTTTTGGTTGAATTATACAATCAAGAAATTAAAAGAATATTGAAAAAGACTGTTAATCCAAATAGAAAGGGTTGGTCAATTAAACTGGATTATGCTTTGTGGGTCTATAGGACTGCCTACAAAACTCTTACAGGAATGTCCCCATATAGGTTAATTTTGGAAAAACTTGTCATTTACCAGTTAAACTTGGGCATAAAGCATATTGGACTATTAAAGAGTTCAATTTTAATTTAAAAGATGTTGGATAAAATAGATTGTTGCAATTAAATGAGCTTGAAGAGATAAGGAATGAATCTTATGAAAATACTAAGATTTATAAAGAAAATATGAAGTTATGGCATGATCGGAAGATTCTTACTAAAAATCTTGAGCCATGGCAAAAAGTTTTACTATATAATGCTAGATTGAGAATTTTTACTGGAAAACTTAAATCTAGGTGGATAGGACCATTTATTGTGATGAATATTTATTCATATGGAGCTGTGGATATTCAAGATCCTAAAACTAGAAAAATATTTAAAGTTAACGGTCATAGACTTAAACCTTAATTTTCAGTCGATCAATCTAAAACTGATGAGAATCTGATGTTGGGTCCTCAGAATAAGCTCTGAGTATGTCAGACTGATGACGTTAAACCAAGCGCTTTGTAAGAGGCAACCCATATTTATCAGTGTGCTTTGTTTTATGTTTTCTTCGTGTGCTTTTATTTGGTTTGATTTGAGAAGTGTGGTAGCATTTTGGAGTTTTTGATATTATAGTGGTGTGTATTTGACCTTATTTAATGACTTAGAGGAGTCAGAATAAAGATTTTGACGTTGGGCAGAACTGTGTTGTCGGTATATTTTTAGGTTGAGTGTTGTATTTTGAAAAGGGGTCGCCTACAGAAATTGTCGGCGAATTTTTCATGTTTTAAATTTAATTTAATTATATATATAATTTAGAAAGTAGCATTTGATTTTGAAAATAATTTTAAGTTTGAAAATTTTAAGATATGAAATTAAACCGATCTCACATCCCAAATAGTTTATATAAACGAGCACCACACAACAAACCGTGTATCTATCCCGAAGAATAGACACACAACTTGGTGATGGGGCTCGATTAAATAAACTAGAAGATTTGTGACATCCGTTTGGTCTGCGAATCAATTTTATAAGCCGACAAGTTCCATTGCTTAATATAAAGGAATTAAGCAGGGTTTATATTACCTGGGTTCTTAAAGTTCCCTATAAGGGCAAGCCTCTATAGTTAATTACTTCTTAAATGTCCGAAAACACTTAAGAAAACTCTCGATAATGATCAGTGGTTTTGCTCTCAAGGATTTCAAAGTTTAAGGTTTTTAAAGGATTTGAGTTTTGGAAATTTCAATAGGGAATGGATCAAATTTGGAACAATTTATTTTAGGAGTCCAAAGGAAGAGAAGTAGGAGAAGATGAGGATCCAAGAAGAATCTTGGCAACTTCCCAGACTATCCTATTGTTTGGCTTCAATTTGGGAGTTTATTTAATATTATAATCCTGCCAATTTTAATTAATCAGGACTTATATTCATATGATATGATCATACGGATAGCCTGGAAGATGTGAGGGTTTGTGCCATATCAAACGACTACCTCGGAGTCCTAAGACCGGTTAGGGCGTAATTTGCATAACATGATTATGCAAATGCCTAACGAAAAGTTGAGGATTTATGTTGCACTAGGCAAACTACCTCGAAATCCTATGGCTTGGTTATTTAAAACTACGAAATGTTTTGCTGATGTAGATTTCAGTTTTGCTGACGACGATGGCCGTGCTGCCCACTATGCTCCAAGCTCCTTGTTGTTGTCGCAGAGGTTTAGTTTTAGAAAGTGAAAATCAGGAGATGAGAGAAGTATTTTGGTTTAGAAAAGTCTTAAAGTCCAAACGTCTTTAATGTTTTATTAGTGGAATCTTAAAGTTGATTATAACAACACTGGTTAAGATCCTATGGTTCCATCATTCTAGCACCGTTATTTTTATCGGATTCACTTAGTCCAGATGAATTTGCTAAACTCAACTGAATGAATTCCACACTTTCATTTAGACCGTGAGAAATCCCGTTAGCAAAACGTATGTTACATCACCCGAGGTATTCCCGATCATCCAACAAGACGTTTTAATTTAGTTATAGTTGTAGTTTTGTTGTTCTATTTGTGATTAAATTTTGAGTTGTTTTATATTTTGAAATGTTGTGGTGATGAATTTTATCTTGTGGTGACTTTTAATTTTAGTTTTGGGTTTCAGTTTTATAGCTATCCTAAAGGTTTCAGTTTTCATGCAACAATCTTGTTTAACATGCAAGAAAAGTAAAGCGCAGTACATGTAAGTAACTTGCAATAAAATAAAAGTATACCTGGAGAGTCTTCCCATCACCCCAAGCTACACTTGAAGCACATGTTAAGGAATTTATATAATTTGCTGTCGGCAAATTTTTTAATTTAATTTAAATAAATAATTTGAAAAGTAGTATTTAATTTTAAAAATAATTTTTAAATTAGAAGATTTTAAGATATGAAATCAAGCCGATCTCACATCCCAAATAGTTTATATAAACGAGCATCGTACCACGAACCATGTATGCTATCTCGAAGAATAGGCACCTTTGCTTGACGATGGGGCTCGATTAAATAAACTAGAAGATTTGTGACATCCGTTTGGTCTGCGAACCAATTTTATGTGCCGACAAATTCCCCTGCCAAATATGAAAAACATTAAATAGGGTTTATATTACCTGGGTTCTTTAGAATTCCCTATAAGGGCAAGCCCCTATAGTTAATTACATCTTAAGTAACGGGAATCACCTAAGAAAACTCTCGATAATAATCAATGGATTCTGCTCTCGAGAATTTCAAAGTTTAAGTTTTCAAAGGATTGAATTTTGGAATTTCGATAGGGAATAGATCAAATTTGGAACATTTTGTTTTGGGAATTCAAAGGAAGAAAAGTAGGAGAAATTACGGATTCGAAGCGAACTTCGGTAATTTCCCAACTATCCTATTGTTTGGCTTGAATTTAGGAAAGTCCTAATGTCTATCTAATGTTTCGATCTTCCCAATTTTAATTAATTAGGACTTATATTAGTATTGCATAATCATACAAATAGCCTCGAAGATGTGAGGGTTTATGTCGTATCGGACGACTACCTCGGAAATCCTAAGACTGGTTAGGGCTTAATTTGCGATGCAAATGCTAACGAAGAGTTGAGGATTTATGTTGCACTTAGACGAACTACCTCGAAGTCCTATGGGTTTGTTATTTAATTCTAGGAAATTTTTGTTGAAGTAGACTCGGGTTTTATCGATGACGATGGTCGTCTTTGCCACCATGCTCCAAGCTCCTTGTTGTCGCAGAGGTTTAGTTTTAGAAGTCATAAATCAGGAGATGAGAGAAGTGTTTTGGTTTAGAGAAAATCTTAATTTCCAAGTGTTTTTTGTGTTTTAATTAAAACAAATCTTAAAGTTGATTATAACGACACCGGTTAAGATCCCGCGGTTCCATCCTTCGGCATCATTATTTTTATCGGATTCACTTAGTCCGGATGAATTTGCTAAACTCAACTAAATGAGTTCTACACTTTCATTTAGATCGTGGGAAATCCCGTTAACAACACGTAGGTTACATCATCAGAGGTATTCCCGATCATCCAACGGGACGTTTTAATTTAGTTGCAATTGTAGTTTTGTGTTACGTTTGTGATTAAATTTTGAGTTGTTTTATATTTTGAAATGTTGTGGCGGTGAATTTTATCCTGCAATGACTTTTAATTTAGTTTTGGTTTCGGTTTAGGGGCTATCCTAAAGGTGTGGGTTTTCATGCAACGGTTGTTTATCATGCAGAAAAGTAAGTGCGATGCGATTAAATAAATTGCGATAAAATAAAAGCGTACTGGAGGGTCTTCCGTCATCCCAGTTGCACTTAAAACACAATTAGAATATTTAAGCAAGTTCTAGGTAAAGGCTAAGGGAAGGGTTATGGTTTTCTACCAAATTCCTAATCCTATAGCTAGTCATTTCCTATGACGTCTAGGTTCTTGTATTTTGGTTTGAGGACGATTTTCTTCATCGAAGAATAATTAAGTTCGATTGTTCTTATAAATATCCTATCATATTGAGGAAGTGCTTAAGAAGAATCTTAAACATCTTTTCGATATTTCTAGGACTATTTTAAGTCCAAATGAATTCGATTACACAAATGAATTAATCGTCCGAGGTTTAGTTAAGTTTTGTTGTTATCTTACTCGGTGGATTAGGATATTTGAATGTCACATAAGTGAAGTAACATTTCATTTAATATTACGTTTAGGAGTGATGATAACTGAAGCTCTCGAGGGCGAATTGGTGTTGAAATGGTTTATGATTTAGTTTAACTTTAGTTAAAGGGTTTAATTTTGGAATAGTGTTCAAGTTGCTTTATATTTAATTTCTTTATGTTTTAGGTGATGTTATTTAATTCAATTTCATTTAACTTTAATTTAATTTAATTTTAATTTTAATTTTAATTTAATTTAATTTAATTTGATTTAATTTAATTCAATTCAATTCAATTTAGTTTGATTTGGTATTAAATTAATTTAGTTTAATTTAATTTAATTTAATTTAATTTAATTTAATTTAATTTAATCTTTAATTTAATATTTTTTAATTTAATTTAATTTAATTTAATTTAATTTAATTTAATTAATTTATTTAATTTGATTTAATTTAATTTAATTCAATTTGATTTATTTAATTTTAATTTAATTTTTAATTTAATTTTATTTTTTAACTTTAATTGAAATTTTAGAAGAGTTTAATAATTTAACTTTTTAATTTAATCCTTTAACATTTTAAAATTTAAATTTGAGTTATCATTTTTAATTAGGAATTAAATATTATTGAAATGATTAATTTAGGGATTTTTAAATTAAAGAATAAATCTCTTCCTATGATATCCCGATTTTAATAGTTCTAATTTTATTATTCTTCCCAAATTTAATCAATTATTTGATTAAGGTTTATTTCAATTATTTTAAATTGTTTAATGGGTTTCTACCCCTTAATTATTTAAATTTCAATCATCCAAATCAGATTAAGATCAAATATTTTACTTGTTAATTTTATTAAACTTAAAGTTTTAATGAAGGGTTAAAATTTTAATTACCATTTTGCCCTTCAAGCTTAATAATTCCATAACTCACTAAATTGAGCTCAAATGAACTTGAAAATTTTTATGTGACTTCACTCGTATGCCGATAAAGACATGAGAGGAGAAAATGTGATTTTTACGTATTTAATTTATTTATATAATTATTTTTAGTGGAAAATAGGAATTTCGAGGAAAATTTAATAATATGACCAAGAGAAATTTCATCCTTAAGAAAATTATGGGACATTCCTAATAATGAGGAGGACCACTTGGACCAATTTTGGTGATTTTTTGAATTATATTATTTTTATTATAATTATTTTAAGTTTTGGAGTATTAATTAATTTAAAAATAAAACAAAGGTTGAAAAATGAAATTTATATTTTTCAAAAATCTCTCTCGTATCAAGGAAATCGGAGAATCAATTTTTACAATTTTCTGATTTTTCTTTGATTTATTATAATTATTTTAGTGAAAATGCTAGAAAATACATTTTTTTAATTTTAAAATTACCCTGAGGGCTTTAAAATTTAATATCTCATTAAATAGACCTAAGAAAAATATGGGATTTGTTCTAAGTGATTAAAATTCAAAATGTGACATTTTGGTGAATTTTATTATTTTTATGATTTTTATTATTTTTTAATTATTAAAATATTAACATAATATTAAAAATCATTTTTTTTAGAAAATTGAAATTTTAATTTTCTTAAATTCCCCTGATATCAGAGAGGCTCCAAAACTAATTTGGTGAATTTTTTAAAAGTATTTTGAATGTTATGAATTTTTAAAGTTTAAAATGACTAAATGGCTTAATCGACCCATTTAGTAGGACTAACCAAGTCCGATTGACTTGAATTTTTATGGTGGGTTCCTCCGATCCTAAAGGTCGAGTGGAGAATTGATTTCAAGTCAATTTGATGTATGGTTAGCTCTAATTAATTAGGGATCTATTTTGGGTGTTTAAGCCGATTAGGGTTATTCAAGTGAATTAATTCAAAACTATTTTTCTAGGGTCCTCCGGTCGTAAGAGACATCACCAAATTTTCCTAGAATTTATTTCACAACATGCTTAATTATTGGAATTAAAATACTCAAAACGAGTAACATGAATTTGAAAAATCAATAACTTCTCGTAGGGATGTCCTCCGACTTTGGAAAATTCGGGGAATGTTCCCAAATTCGGAGGCTTGAAAAGCACTATGGTCTCATGCCATGGTGAATTTGCTTATATGCATGGAGAATTAAAATAATGCGAGCGAGTAAATAAATTATTAAAAATAAAATACTTGATGAAATTAAATGATTTCTTTTCCACATTATTCTCCTCCGTTCATCGAGCGAGAGGGTATTTTTATTTTATTTTTATGATTTTCCTACACAAAGTTATGAATTTTTAAAGTTTAGGGAATTAAATAAATAGAAAAAATCCCTATTTTTCTATTTAAGTGACGCGGCGCCGGCCTCGGCCTCGGCGACTCCGAATGCGCACGCGTCGCGCTCCCATTCGAAGCCGCCGCTTGAGTCGGCGGCCGGGTCCGCGCGGTTCGCGTACCATCTCCTGGTCCGACGCCATCCGAGGCTGTCCGTCCGCGCGTGTTTTGAATGAACGACATCCGTTCATCGTCCCCAAGCCTCCTAACCCGAGAGCCGTCCATCTTTAGGCCTAAGATCTCACTCGATACTTGACCAAATTTAACGTTCTTATGCTCTATGGATTCGTCTCGATAAGACGAACACATCCATACGGTTTATGTGGGATGAAATTTACTCAATAAAAATGGAGAGTGTTTAGAAGCTCGGGAAGAAGAGTGAGGCCATACCTTTGCTCAGAGAAGTGTGGCTTCGATGCGAGGGTTGTTTCACCTTCGATTGGATCTCGGCGAAGCTCCGGATGAAGTCTCACGGTGCGGTGAATTGCACAGGTAGGATTTCGACCACGGCCGATCACAAAGCTTGGAGGCTGGAGCAAGCTAGGTGGCTCGGAGATGGGGCTTTCGGTGGGGAACTTCTCCTCTTGGTCCGGTGAAGGTGTAGGACCGGTCGATTTGAGGATTAGCTCAGCCGTGGCAAAGTGTCCTGGTTTTTGGGCTAAAGTTTGAGCTCGAAATTGAACTCGACTTGGAGGGAATTAGAGTCGGAATTCGGTGGGGATCAAATGCTCTATGTATTGGGAGTAGTCCGGAACAATTTTGGCGAGTTTCCTTAAGGTTTGTTTCGGCACCTCTCGTGGCCGAGAGGGGTGGTGTTTAAATAGGAGAGGGTGGAGGGCCTCCCGGGGAGAGTTAGGGCTTGTGATCGGTCTGCTCTTGGCGAGAGAAGAACATGCCGCGATGGCCAGCTGGGGATGGGGCGGCTCGGCGGGTGAGAATTCCAAAGTTGGCTCGCGTGTGAGCTCTCGGCCATGGTGTTTTCCGGCGACACGGTGGGTGGCGGCCGGGCATTGGTCACCATCTTGTTCGGGTGGGTCGGGGCTGGGGTTTGGTGCATTCGATTGAGGTTTGACATGTGTAAAGGCTTTGATCCAAAGTAGAAAGGGGAAGGGGTCATTTTGGCTTATTTTGGTCGACCCATGCAAATGGGTTGGGTGCACCTCCCAAGACACTGGTTTTGGGGCGAGGAGGTCGGGTGGGTCGACCTCCCATGTGTGGTGGAGTCTCCATCGAGGATTAGGTGGAAAAGCATGGTTTAGAGTGTGATATGCTTAAGGTAAAAAAAGGCTTAAGAAGGATTAGGAAAGGGGGCCCTCCTTTTTCCATTAATGGCTTGATCACATGTCAAACCTTCCATGGCTTCATGTGGCTTGTCCATGGCTTGCATGGCTTGTCTTTGGCTTGGGGAAAAGCTTGGTCAATTTCATGAAAATGAATTTTAGGAATTTTTGGTAATTTGATGGAAATTTGTATGAAGCTTGATTTGGAATGGTTTAATTGATGATTTTGAAACTTAGGGGTGATTTTGATTAAATGGATGATGAGGGGAAGTGCCATGTGGGCTTTGGATGAATTTGGGCTTTTGAATTTGAAGGAAGTGGGATTTTAGGAAGGTTTAAGGGGATAAGCCTTTAGGTTTAAGAATGAATTTATGGATGGGAATTTTGTAGAAGTTTGGGCCAAATAATTGTTGGGTTTGGTTTAGGGATGTGTCATGAGTGATTTGAAATGAATTTGAGGTGGTTTGGGTTTGAATTGAGTTGAATTTGGGTTGATTTGGTAAATGGGCCAATATAGATCAAATTGGGCCAAGTTGGGCCAATGTTGGGGTAGGGTTGAAATTGATGTAAAATTAATGTTGAGAAATGTTTATGGAAGTGTTTCAAAGAGGTTTTGACTTTGGTTGGGCTTTGATTTTGGGGTTTGGGCTTATTTGGGTTAGGTTTGGGTTTAGGTCAAAATTGGGCCTTTTGGTTTTGGGTTGAATTTAAGTGGGGTTTGGGTCTAAATTTTGGGCAAATCATGTTAGTGTTTTGCTTGTGGGGATGCTAAGGAAGATTTAGAAAAGATTTGGGGTTAATTGGAGTTGAATTGGGTGAGTTTGGGTTAGGTTTGGGTCATGGGTCCGAATTGGGCTTTAAGGCCAAAAGTGAAATTGGATCCAAATGTCAATCAAATTGGGCTTCGATTTTGGTCTAGATTGGTGTTGGGAATGTTGAATTGAAGTTTAGAATTGAATTGGACCAAAATTTGGGTCAATTGGGTAGGTTTGGTTTGGCATTGGGTTCACTTAGGGTTAAAATGGATCAAATTGGGGGTTTTGACAAAAGTGGGGTAAATTGACAAAATTAGCCAATGGTATAGTTGAACAAAATGAAATTGGGAATATTTGGGATTTTCTGGAATTTTCTGGGAATTTTCTGAATTTTTTGGATTTTTGGGTCGAGGGGTATTTTGGGTATTTGGAGGGTATTGGGAGGTTTTCTTGGAATTTTTGATATTTTTGGCTATGGATGATCAATTTGAGTGGAGAGAAATGTTTAGGAATGATTTTGGAGAATTTTGGGTGATGCTGGAAATTTTTGAGAAATTTGGGTAGTTTCGAGGGTTTTGGGTAGGTTAAGCGGGTGTAGGGTCCGGGGGTCGAAAATTAAAAATTTGGAAAATTGAAGATTTGGTAAATGTAAGTGGAATAAAATCATTTTGGTTGAGCCATGAAGCCGCATCGAAGCCCGCATGAGCCATGAAGGGACTCATTTGAAGCATTCGTTATGTTGTTCCTAACACTCTTAGCCGAGGGCTTAGGGGTTAAGGACCATCCATGTGAATCACCTACATGAGTCGGGAGGTCGAGTTAGGTATGGGTGTGGTTTCTTTAGGAGGTGTGTGAAAGTGTAGTGTATGAGTGTAGTGTGTGTGTAAGTCGGCCCCTTCACTGGACCGGGCCGCCTGGGCGGTCCTAAGGCCGAAGAGTCCATAGGAACTCATCCTTTAAACTTCCGCATTTGATTTCGACCCTCACAGGTGATTAGGGGTCTATAATCGAAGTTTGTGGAGTTTGCGAGGAGTTAAGAAGTGGTTTGAATTTCTAAGTGGTGGGTCCCAATTCTAGTCCTCGAAGATAGTCAAAGGAAAAGCCTAAGGCTAGATCCTAAGTACTAAAAAGAAGAAGAGATGACCTCATCAAAAAATGAGGTCAACATTTGCAAGAAAAATATCTAAGGCTAAGGGAAGGTTTTGGTTGTCTACCGAAGTCACTAATCCTATTCTTCAGTCGATCACTATGACGTCTAGGTTCTTGTATTTTGTTAAGGATGATTTTCTTCATCGAAGAACGATTAAGTTTAGTTGTTCTTCTAAAACATCTCATCATATTGAGAAAGTGCTTAGGACGAGTTCTAAACATCTTTTCAATACTTCTGAGATTATTTTGAGTCCAAATGAATTTTATGGTACTAGTGAATTAATCATCCAAGAATTTAGTTAAGTTTTGATTCTTGCTCAGTGAATTAGGATGTTTGATTATCCTGTGAGTAAATTGACATTTCACTTAATGCTCCATTTAAGAGTTATGATAACGCAAGCCTTTAAGGGCAAATCAGTTTATTAAAGATTTTAATGATTTAAAATTGGGATTGATGATTTAAAATGATTTAATTTAGTTATGAAATTTTAATAATTTTAAGTTTGGAATAGTGTTTAACTTATTTTAATTTAATTAAATCTTTATATTTTAAACGATCTCAATGTATTAGATTAATCTGGGTTGAAAGAGATGTTTAGATTATTCAATTTAGATTTTAATGATTTAATTTTAATTTAATTGAAATAATTTAGGTTAATTTTTAATTGGTTTAATTTTTAATTATGAATAATTTTGGGGTTGATTTTGATGTTTCAAGTTTGTTTTAGATTTGCTTTCAAGTGATCTCAAATTAATTTTAATATTTTAAATTTATTTCAATTTGATTGTTAAATTACTTAATGTTTTAAGCTTTTAATTTAATTAAGGTTTATTTTCCTTTTAATTATTTAATTATTAATTTCAATTATCATTTTTGAGTTTGATTAAGATTTGAATATTATTAAAGTGATTCATTTATGGATTTTAAATTAAAGAATTGATATCTTCTTAAATCATATCCCTAATCTTAATAATCCAAATTTTAACTTATTCTTTCAAAATTCAAATTGTTTAATTAATTAAAATTTACTTTAAATATTTTTAAGATGATTAATGGGTTTCTACCCCTGAATTCCCTAGGTTTCAATCATCTAATGAAAATTAAGATCAAATATTTTACCCTCCATTTTCATTAAACCTAAAATTTTAATTAGGGGTTAAAATTCTTAATTACTATTATGCCCTTTTAAGCCTAATTATTTCATAACTCATCAAATTGAGCTCGAATGAGGCTTGATATTTTTATGTCAGCTTCACTCACGTGTCGATTAAGACACTTAGAGGAGAAAATGTGATTTTTCTGAATTTAATTTAATTTATATAATTAACTTAATGAAAAATAAGGATTTTCGATGGAAATTAACAACACGACCAAGCTGATGTTTACATCGCTTAAGAAAATTATGGGATGTCACTATTATTTGGAGGACCACTTGGACCAATTTTGGTGATTTTTCAAATTATATTTTATTTATTATAATTATTTTGAATTTTAGAGTGTTAATTAATTATAAAATAAAATTAAAGTTAAAAAATGGATTCTATATTTTTCATAGATCTCTCTGACCTCAAGGAGTTCAGAGAAATAAATTTTATATTTTCTTGATTTTTCTTTGATTTATTAGAATTAATTTAGTGAAAAATGTAAGGAAATTCATTTTTAATATTAAAAATTGTTTTAAGCCTTTAAAATTCAATATCTTAACCTAGAGACTTAGAAAAAATATTTGGTTTGTTCCTAAGTGATTAGGAATCAAAATATGACATTTTTATGATTTTAAATATTTTTGTGATTTTTATTATTTTTTAATTATTAAAATATCAAAATATGATTAAAAATGAAAATTTTTAGAAAATTTTAATTTTAATTTTCTTAGACTCCCCTAACATTAGAGAAGCCCCAAAACTATTTTGGTGAATTTTTAAAATGTATTTTTGGAGTTATGAATTTTTAAAGTTTAATTTTGGTCATGCAACTTAATTAGTCCATTTAGTGGGGCTAATCAACTTCAATTGGTTTCAAATTTTTATGTGAGACTCTTCTGACCCTAAAGATCAGTAGAGAATTGTTTCCAAGTTATTTCAATATGTGGTTAATCTTAATTAATTAAAATTCAATTTCGAGTGTTTAGGCCATTAGGATTATTCTTAATGGATTAACTCAAACCATAATTTTCCTAGGGTCCTCTGGTCCTAAGATACTTCCCCAAAGTTTCCTAGAATTTTCTAAGCGACATCTTAATTACTGGAATTAAAATATCAAAACGGGCACAAAATTTGGAAAATCGATAACTTACCATAGATGTGGCCTCGACCTTGGAAAATTCGGGGAATGTTCCCGATATCGGAGGCTACAAAGCTCTATGGTCTCGTGCCATGGTGAATTGTATATGCGAATGGAGAATTAAAACATTGAAATGAGTAAATAATTAATTAAAAATAAAATACTCTTCAAATTAACTCAATTATTTTTCCACATTGTTCTCCTCATTTGCGAGCGAGAGGGTATTTTTAGTTTATTTTTATAATTTTTCTATGCGAAGTTATGGATTTTTCAATTTACGGGTAATTAAATAAATAGAAAATAACCTATTTATCTATTTATCCAGTGCGGCGCTGACTCAACCTCGGCGGATCCGAAAGCCCAAGCGGCACGCTCCCATTCGATGCCGCCATCTGACTCGCCCCATCCTTCGATCTGGTGCAACTGGACAGTCCACTCGATACACTTGCGATCAGACGGCGACTGGTCATCGTCTACAACTGGTGTGTCCCGTGAGCCGTCCACACTAAAACCCTAAGATATCTCTCATTTCTCAACGAATTTTCGTGTTCTTAGGCTCTATGGATTCGTCTTGAGGAGACGAACACATCCATATGGTTTATATACTATGAAATCAAGCCAAGCAAAATAGAGAATCGCTGGAAGCTCGGGAGGAAGAAGGGGTACATACCTTGGCTCTAAGAAGTGAAGCTTCAATCAGAGAGTTATGGCACCTTTGATTGCACCCAAGGAAGCTCCAAATGAAGTCTCTAGCTACAGGGAATTGCTCAGGTATGAAAGTGACCAAGGCCGATTTCGAAAGCTTGGCGATAGAGAGGATGGTCGGCTCTGGTGAGGGGGCTTTCAGCTGGGGAACTCCTTCTCTAGGTTTTGTGCGAGTGTGGGTGAGTTTAATTTGATTTTGGTGGAGGTTTCAAAGTTGTCCGAGGTTTTGGGTGGATTTTTGAGTGAGAAATTGAGCTACTATTAATGGGGATTAGAGGCGAAGGGACCTTGGGAATCAATTGCTCTAGGTTAGGAGAAGGTCCCGGAGCAATTTTGGCGAGTTTTGTTAAGCTTTGGTTCATCACCTTGTTTGGCCGAGAGGGGAGGAGTTTAAATAGAGCTGGTGGAGGGCTTCCCGGGGGAGTTTGGGCTTGGGATCGTTGCCTTGGTCGAGGAAGAACGGCCGCGGTGGTCATTAGACATGGGGCGGCTCGGTAGGGAGAATTTGGAAGTTTGGCTCACATGGAGCTCTCGGCCATGGCGTTTTCCGGTGACTCGGGCGGTGGCCGGCGGGGTCGAGTCACCATCTTGACTCGGTGAGTCCGGGGATTGAGTTTTGTGCAAACAATGGGGGTTAGCCATGTGTAAAGTAATTGATTTAAGTGGTATGGGGAGAGGGCTTATTTTGGGTTCAAATGTGTCCAAGGCATGGATTTGAGTTTGGTGCACCCACCAAGGGGCTGATTTGGGCTGAGGGAGGTTAGGTAAGTCAGCTAGCTTAGTGGGGAGAAGTCATCATCTAAGCATATTTAAGTTTAAGCATGGTTTAGGGGAAGCATGAAAAGGTTTAATCACTCTTAAAGGAATCATTAAAGGACTCCCTCCTTTTGCCCAATATGGTATGGTCACATGAACACCACTCACATGGCTTGCATGGGGCTTAAGGATGGCTTCATGGCTAGCCTATGGCTTGCCCATGGCTTGGCTCAATTTCATGGAAATGGATTTTGGGATTTTTGATGGATTTAGGGAAAATTGGCATGAGGCTTGATTTGGAATTATTTGATTATTGATTTAGGACTTAGGGATGATTTCAATTAAAAGGATTATGATGGGAATTTCACATGGGGTTTAGAATAAGTTTTGGGCCTTTTAAATTTGATGAAAATGGGCTTTTAAAGTCTTTAGGAAAGCGGGCTTTTAGATTTAAAAAAATGGGCTTTTAAATGAAATTTTTGTGAAGGACCATGTCAAATAAATGTTGGGTTTAGTTTAGGGATGTATCATGAGTGATTTGGAAAAGGTTTGGTGTCATTTGGAGTTGAAATGGGTTCAATTTGGGCCTTTTTAGTAATGGGGTCAAAATGGGCCAAATTGGGCTAACTTGGGCTAAGGTTGGGTTAATGTTGGTTTTGATGTAAACTTAATGTTTTTAAATGTTTATGGGAGTGTTACAAAGAGTTTTCAATTTTGGTTGGGTTTTGATTTAGGGATTTGGGCCTATTTGGATTAGGTTTGGGTTTAGGCCAATTTAGGGGATTTTGCTTTTGGGTTAGGTTTGAGTGAAGTTTGGGTTCAAATTTTGGGCAAATCATGTTATTTTTTTTTTTATTTTGGGGGTGTTAGGAAGGTTTAGGAAAAGATATGGGGTTAATTGGAGTTAAGTTGGGTTGGTTTGGGCTAAGTTTAGGTCATGGGCCAAAAATTGGGCTTTAAACTTCAAATTGAAATTGGATCCAAATGTTCATCAAATTGGGCTTAGATTTGGTCTAAATTGGTATTGGGGATATTAAATTGAAGTTTAGATTTGAATTGAATCAAAATTGAGGTCAATTTGGTTGGTTAGGTGGGACATTGGGTTCACTTAGGTTAAAAAGGGGTTAAATTGGGGGTTTTGGTAGAAGTGGGCTAAATTGGCAGAATTGGCCTATGATGTAGTTAAACAAAATGAAATTAGGAATATTTGGGATTTTTTGGAATTTTTTTGGGAATTTTTGGATTTTTTGGGTTAAAAGGGTATTTTGGGTATTTGGAGGGTATTGAGGGGTATTTTTGGAATTTTCGGTATATTTGGCCATGGATGGTCAATTTGAGTGGGGGAAATTTTTAGGATTGGTTTTGAGGAACTTTGGGTAATTTAGGCAATTTCAAGGGCATTTAGTAGGTTTGATGGGTTTAGGGCCCTGGGGGTCAAAAATTGAAATTTTGAAAAAAATGAAGATTGATCAAGTGTGAGTGAAATGAAATCATTTTGGTTGAGCTATGAAGCCATATTAAGCTCACAAAAGCCATGAGAGGACTCATCTTAAACACTCAATATGTTGTTCCTAACCCTCTTAACCAGGGGCTTAGGGGTTGAGGACCATCCATATGAATTACCTACATGAGTCGGGGAATTAAATTGGTTAAAGGTAGTTTTAGGGTTTGGAATGTGTGTGTGGGAGTGTGGTGTGTGCAAGCTTACCCTCACTAGGCCAGGCCACTCAGGGTAATCCTAAGGCCAAAGAGTTCTATAGGAAACTCATCCTTTAAATCTCCACATTTGATTTTAACCCTCCAAGTGGTTTAGGAGTTTACAATCAAACTTGTGGGGTTTGAAGGGAGCCAAGAAGTGTTTTGAATTTCTAAGTGATGGGTCCCATTTCTAGTCCTCTAAGATAGTCAAGGAGAAGCCCTATGGCTAGATCCTAAGTACTAAGGAGAGAAGAAAAAAGACCTCATCAAAAATGAGGTCAACATGTGCAAAAATGTGCACTAGCGGCTATGCACCGCAAGTTGGCGCATAGGTGCCACAGTTATAAAAAATGTGAAAAATGAGGTTCTAGAAGCCAAAATCGTGGGTGAGTAGTTTTTGGAGTTATTAAGGAGTTTTAACACGTCTAGGGTCGGTTTTGTGCCTTTCTAGGTCTATAAAATGGCCTTGAATTTATGACATACTTGCCACAGTTCTTATTTTCATTCCTGAGTCTTCTGAAAGAGTATTTTGAGTGCAAAAATGTCTTCTTGGGAGAACGAAGATAAGAAGAAAGAGAAAGACAATAAGAAGAAGTTTATTTGTGATAATGCACAAGAGTTATATAATGGATTTCTGGCTGTGAGTATCCAAGGAATTACAGAAAGGATTATGAAGATCGAGGCCGATATGGAGTCTATTGATGCAAAGGTAAATGAAATTAATGCTCATTTAGCACACATAGGATGACAACTCAAAATACAACTCAGTCATCCAAGTCATGTGGAAGAAGCGAACAGAGCGATGTATCTGAAGATCAAATTGATAGAAGAAGATGTAAGAGCTTTTAATCATCGTCTGTTTTATCAGATTTACATTTCAGATGGTTCAAATGGAACTAATGGTGGTTCTGGATATATTCCACCTAATGAAAATTGGAATTAAATTATGTGTGATCTTGTGGTTTGATTATGTGTGTTTAGTGTTTTAAGTGTGATTTTTGTTAATGTTTGTATTTGTTGCACTTTACATATGTTTGATACATCTCAATGATGTAAGTTAGTGTTTAATTACATGTGTTTGAACGTATGTATTTGGAGAATTTCAACCAAAGTGTTTGGATAGAAATTTGTAGTTTGTATTAAGTGTGTTTTAATATTTAATGAAATATAAATTTTTATTTGTGTGAAATTGATGCACCAAAAATATATACGGTTTTTACTATCTAATTTTATCCATTTTTGGTGATATTGCACTTTAAAGAAAGGTATTTTTTATGATTTGTTGCAGGTATGATGATTTTAGGTGATTGGAACGAAAAGATGCAAAAAAGAATGAATTTGGAGCAAAAAGGAGTAAAAATGATCAAAATTGTGAAAAAGTGTTCTGGCGCTTCCGGCGCCCAAATTCAGAGACTCCAGTAATTAATGGCACGATAGAGCACTGTCGGCGCCCTATCTGGCACCGCTGGCACCCAAAGTTGGTGGAATTCAAAATTTGAGAGTTTTGGCGAAATTTTGAACGGATGCCTATGGAAACTCTTGGGATTTCATCCCTAACTCTTAAATAACTGATTTTGGACGAGAGAAGGGGGCTCTCTTGCATTCTATTGCTCTCTCTTAGTGTTTTAGTGAGTGTAAGTGTTAGGGCTTAGTAGAGTAGTGTGTAGAAGTGAGGATTTGAGAGGAATTCTTCTCTGAGTTAAGGAGAAGAAGTAAAGTGAGAGATTGTTTCTTCCTTTCCATTCTAAAGAGAGAATCAAGTGTTGTAAAGAAGAGAGAAGAGGATTCAAAGGAACTTCAAAGGGATTGCATTGGGGAAGAGAATGAGATAAGTTGTATTTTCTTTTGTGGTTTGTATGAATTTTCTTTTATATATAAAATTCATGTTTTATTATATCTTCTCCATAATTCTGAGTAGTCTTCTTTGTCTTTCTTCTTGCTTAGAGATGTGATGATGGTTTGATGTGGATTTGATGTGCTTTTAATGTATTGAAGAGATTGTGATGGTTTTTTTATTTAGAACTTAATTTTCTTTCGATTTGGCCAATTGGAATGTTAAAATATGTTGTTGAACATTAAGTTTGAAAGGATTTAATTTTCTACAACAATAATGAAAGATCCACTCAATTTCCATGGATGAATTGCGTAGTTCATGGGAATTACGTACAAATAAATAGGGAAATGTGTTTTGAAGGACTTCAATGTGGAGATTTCAGGGTGACATGCTGAAATCCCCAAATTGGTTCTAAGATTAGTAATTAATATTAAAGGTTAGCCTTCAGGTGAAGGGTGAGTGGGAGCTCCGAAGTGAGAGGCTGGTATTACGCCGATCCTAGCCTTAGAGTTAATGACTAAACTTAGAATATGTCAATGTTCTTTTCTTATTTAGAGGAGGGGGTACTCTTCTAAAGGTAAAGAATCATCTATATTCATATTTGGCACAATAAATTAGATAACTGATTCATATCAATCCGCACATTATATTTTCATTGCTAGAAGAAAGATACTTTTCTCATATATATCAAAAATCTTTCAAATACTTAGTTTAGTGCGTCTGTTAGATAATTCTGTTTTCAAGTTTTTAGAAGTAATTGTAGTTTAGTTAGTTATTACTGTTTTCTGCATAGTAGTAGTAGAAGTAAGTGTTGAACTTTAAAAGTAATTAGAGTATAGGATTTCGGTGATTTATTATAACTTGTGAAACTTTTACTTTACTTCAACTTAAAACCTCCCTGTGGGATCGATAACCAGGACTCTGCTAGAGTATTGTATTACTTGATATGATACATATACTTGTGTTGAGTACATGGACTTTACAAAATCATTATAAATATATAAATTTGAGTTCATAAATTATTGAATATATATAAGCCCCTCACGATCAAGTTTTGGTGTCGTTGCTAAAGCTTAAAATCTTCTTACAGTGGTAACAAATTCTTGCATTTAATTATATAAAATTAAAGTCCCCGTGTGTCAGAAATTTGTGTGGAATCATTGGAAATTAAAGAGTACTTTTGGAGTATTAGAACAGTTTATGGGGAGAAATAATTATTTGAAGTGATTAAAGGTGACTAACTCGGATTTTTGATGGAATTAACTTAATTGTCAAAATTAGTTCACTGGCGCCTATGCGCCAAACCGACAGTGCCTAAGCTCCAGATTTCGTGGCTAAGAGCCGTATGCCTCGGACATAGGAGCCGGTTAGTGAAAATCAATTTTCTGCTATTAAAAACCTGAAATTTGCCATTTTAACACCCCCATCACCTTCAACCTCTCAGTTTCACGAAATAGGAGCCTAGGGCATCAATATTTGGATCATTTTAGAACCGTTTTCGTCAAAAATTGTTGGATTTGAGTTCCTTATGGTATGATCACAACTCCTAAGTAATTTTTTTTTATTTTCACCTTGTATTTTGAGTAAATTATTGAAAAATCCAAAAATCACTATTCGTGGTGAAAATTTGAGAAAAACATAAGAAATTGCTTGGATTTAGCGAAGTTTGCCTTTGGAAGTTGAGTTAACAAGTTTATTTTAAATTTGCAGTTTATGGTGATTTTTTTATGAATTTTTAGAGATGACTCTAAAGTGAAAATGCTCGAAAGGAAAAGAAAAATTTGATTTCGACAAATTTGTCAGTTATAAAGCAGAGAATCGTTACGTTGATGCACTCGCATCACAAAAATTGATTCCAAAATGAGTTTTTAGTAAGTCAGGATGAGAAATTGAAGAGATGATTGCTATAAGGAATTGGGAAAGATACTATTACTTCTCGATTCGTTGCGGTTGTTTACGTGGTGAGAGAGTTACATATGCTAACTTGCTAGCGACGAGAAGACAATTTGGTGATGGTTAGGAGGCAACATGTGGATTTTTCATCTGCGGTAATTAATACTTTTTACCGATTACCTCCTGTTATGTTTTGTTTGTATGCAAATTTTTATTCTTCTGGGGAGAGTTAGATGAGATTATGGCATTTCTTACTGATGGAAGAGGTTTGTGGAAGATTACAAATGAAAGAAGAGTGAATTTCCAAGCCTCTAAGTTGAATGCCACTTCAAAGGCATGGCATTACTTTATCTCATCTAAGCTTCTACCTTCAAGTCATGTCAGTGAAGTTGCAAGGCAGAGAGCTGTTCTGAACCATTGTATTCATCAGGGAAAGCCTTTAGATATTGGGGCTATTATTTTTTATTATATTTTGAACTGTGCCAGAGCTGCTACAACTACAGGTATGGGATTTCAATCTCTGATTTATTCACTTTGTGAGCAATTTGGTGTTAAGTTTGAAACATGGGAAGAGAGGTTCTTAAGCCACTTAGACCTATTTCCAGTGTAAATGTGAATACTTACACTGTACATTCAGTATTTAGCAAAAAAGGAGGATTTGATAGAGCTTCCTGTGCTTCTGCTTCTGCTGCTTCTACTTCTCGTGCTTGTACTGTACATGCATCATCCTACAGAGATTCACAAACTTGATTATTACAAAAGATTTTAAAGAATGTGAGTCTTACTAGAGAACATGTTAGAGATATGGATGGTAAGATTGAAAATATTGAAAGGTACATTGTAAAACATGATGAATATGAGGAGAATTATCAGTAGTACATGGACAGAGTGATTAGAGGAAATCACAGTGCTGAGATGCCCCCTCATCCTTTTTATATACCTTATGTGCCATCCTGAGGCTGGAATGAAGATGATGATGATGAGGATGATGATGAGGATTGGTGTATTGAGTTTGTGATGTTCTTATGTGATTTTCTTATGTGTTGTGATGCTTTTATTTAATATTTTCATATGTGATGGACTCTGATGTTGTGTAGATATAGTTGGACTATTTCAATTTTACACATTCAGATGTTTATGTGTTGGATTGATGTTTTATGATGTAATATGTGTTGTGTTTGTGGTAGTAAATGTTTTTATGTGTTTTTAGTGTTTAAGTTTTTAGTAGTGTCTAATTTAATTCCTATAAATATTAGAAAATTTTAGAACACTATTAGAAACCATTATTTATAAAGCATGTTTAAACTTTTCAAATTTGCTACCATTTATTTTCAAGTATGTTGTGATTTGTGTTGATGTGTATTTTCTTTGAAAACCTTCACTATTGTAGAAGTCCTTTGAAATTTTGAAATTCTATCTTATAAAAAACTAAAAAACTGAATTTGATTTCTTTTTACTCATTGTTTTTAAATTGTTATACATGCTTATTTAGAATATTAAAATTCCTGCAAGTATGTTATTCTAGTTTTTAAATCTTATCCATGTATCATTTTTATGCTTAAATGTTTTATCCTAACTAAAAATTAAAGTTTGGGGGGAATTTAAAAACAATCTTTTAAAAACTAAAATTTTATTTAGTCTCAAGAATACTTAAATAAAATTTGATTTTTTATTAAAAACAATTATGTATATGAAGTTATATTAGGGAAGAAAATTTTGAATATAGAAATGAGTCAGAAAATTTAGTTAAAATTTATAGTATTGATGAAAAATTTAAAGTTAAAATTTTTTTTGTAAAGAAATGTTAAATATAGTTAAACTATCTTTAGTAAGAAGTGTTGTATTTTTGGATAAATAGAAGATTTGACTATTTATTTTTCAAAGCTTAAATTTATTTTATTGAGAAATAATTTTCAACACTATTATTAGGATTTTTAAGTGTAGGATATATATCAAACATTTGCTTTAAATGAAAGGGTGGAATTCAAAATCATTAAAGGCCTATCCAGATACAGTAATCCTTGCCTTATAAAAAAAGAAGAAAAAAAGAAAAAGAAAAAAGAAAAAGAAAAAAAAAGAGAGAAAAATAGTATGTAAAAAGGAAGGAGAAGCTTGAGGATTTAAGGGCCTAATCAAAAATTGGTTCCATACTTAAAGTTTAAGATATAAGTTTTGAGAAAATCTAAAGCTTAAGGTTATAATATAGTAAGTAAAATTATTTTCAAATGAAAATTTTTAAGTGAAAGGTGAAATGTTTGAATCCTATATTTTGAAAAATCTACAAGTATTTCTGAATTAGATATGAACTAATATTTTTCATTATCCTTTACTTAAGAATCTTCTAAACTTTAAGTTGATCTCATTTACTAATTTTTTTTCTAAATTCATTTCTAGAATAAAATTTTGAAACCTTCCTAAAAAAACTCATTTACATAATTTGCATGTTAAGATTTTCTATCTGATTAAGTGTCACTTGAGGATAAGTAACATTTTAAGTTTGGGGATTTTGATATACCTTAAATATATAGTGTTTTTAAGCACATTTTTATACTTATTTTTGATGATATTGTTACACTTTAATGGAATGTATTTTTGTGTTTTCTTTGTAGGTATGTTTAAAATGACTCACTATGATGAAAGGAGAAAAAGAGGATCAAATTTGGAGAAAAAATTGAAAGGTGTGCAAAATTGGCCTTTGACGGCTCTGCGCCTGACCTTTGGCGCATTGGCGCCACAATTAAAGTGATGAATTTTATTTGATTTTGGCATGAATTTGAAGGGGTTTTTGGAGCATCCTTTAGTTTAAACTTCACTAACTTCCCATCATCGCCAAAACTCATTTAAAATTTAAACAGATGGATGCATTCTTGATGGATACATTGAATCTGGACATATTTTGAAGAGACACCAAGGCACATTTTGAAAAATTTTAAAAAGAAGACTTGAAGATCAGAAAAATGGTTGTTGTTGGAGGGTGTGATTAGTGTTAAGAGTCAAGGTTATGCTAAAGAGTTATTGAGAGCACACATTTCCACTTCACCTACTTTTGTTATCAATTGTATCTAGTTTTTATTAAGAGTAGAGTAGAGATTCGGAGTCTACAGAGTTGGGCGCCAACCTCTATAGTATCTTGTAAAGGGAAATACAAGTTTCAAAGGAACTTTAAGAGTCTTGTGGAGAGGATTTTCAGATAAGTGTTTAACTTTGTTTTACATTTGGTTTTAAAGTAAAACTTGTTGTGTTTTCACTATGATTTCTACTTTCAAATCAAGTTGTGATTGTGTTTTCTCCATGGATTCTGAGTAGTTTTCTTTATCTTTTTCCTTTTAAATGATGAAGTAATCAAATTATGGAAGGAAGTTGTGTGAAGTATATGATTTAAATGTTGGAAGAAGTTATGATGATTCACTACCTTGCACTTCATTGACTTCTTGATTTAGCCAATTAAGATGTTAAAATTTGTTCGAAGATTATGTAAGATCCATTGAGTTATTGTCTCAATCAACAATTTGAAATAATCACATGCAATTGTATGGATGAGAATTGTAGTCCATATGGTTGGATGCAAATAAATAGGAAGATATGCTTATAATGGGGAGTAAAGTTAGAGGAATTTAGAGTGACAGGATAAAGCCCCATAATTTGGTTTGATGTGAAAATTTTTGTTATGAGATGTTAGCCCCCAGGTGGGGGGAATCGAGGGAACTTTAAAGTGAGAGTTAGTATCTTCCCTCCCTAACCCATCTACAAGATTTGAAATCATCAAATTAACTAATGTTCTTGATAGGACCAAGTAAGAGTAAAGAATATAATTGCTTCTATTTTGCACAACACATTTTAGATACTTCCACAACAAAATTCTATAATTATTACTAATTCATTGAAAGAGAAAAAAGATATTGTATTCTCATTTGCTTACATATTATTTTATAGCTGTGTTAATTTTATTTGTTTGCTTTACTTTTTATTCAGAAAATACCAAAGCAAATTTGAAAAACTTTATATCTTAAAACATGCTTTACAAAATAATTTTTAAAACAGTAAAAAGTTATTTTTCTTATTTCTTCAAAATTTTAGACATTTCCCTATGGGTTCGATATCTGGGGGCTTAATCAAAAAGTCATATATTACTTAATAAACGATACGTATAATTGTGTAGTATCCCATATTATAAATAATTAAAGTACAATTTCATACCTAAAACTTAAGGGTAAATATTTGAAGATAAAAACTACCCAGAATTTAAGGAAAAAATACAACAAGAATTGGAATTAAAAGTAGAAATCTAGTGAAAACACAAGAATTCTCGATTAAAACCAAATGTAAATACAAATATAAAGACTTATTTGAAAACCTTTTCCACCAAACTCTCAAAATTTCTTGGAATACTTTGTTTTTTCTTACAACTCCAACCCTAATTGGTGTTTAAGTGGCTCTCCCTTTTTGCTCTGGTTGGTGCTTTCTTTCTCCTCCTTTTTCTGATCTCCAAGTCCTTAATATATTTTTCCCAATGGGTTCTTTGGAATCTCTTCAAAATTTGTCTTCATTCAATGAATATTCCAAGAGTTGCCTCCTTTCATGAGCCATTTGAATGCAAATTCAAGCCAATTATAAGTTATCCACATTTGCACCAAAGGTTGCTTCAAATACCCCTTCGAAATTTGCTAAATTTTGTTTTAAATTTTCCAAAGAAACTACCAGCACTTAAGCGCGGGGTCTAGCGCTTAGCCGCGAGACCCTAAAAATTAGGAACCAAAATTCATTTTTGCACATCTCTTCATTTTTGCTCCAAATTTGATCCTATTTCACTCCTTTCCGTACACTCATCCATTTAATCATACCTCCAACGAAAACACACAAACACCTTGCATTAAAGTGCAATATCAACAAAAAATAGGTATAAAAAAGTGTATAAAAATACCATATATTTTAAGTGTATCAAAATCCCTTAAACTTAAAATGTACTTGTCCTTAAGTGACACCACAATCTTTCAAAACATAAAGTATATAAATTATGTGAATTAGTTTCTTTAGAAAGTTTTAAAATTTTGTTCTAGAAATGTCGCAGTCTAATTTAGAAAAAATAAACTTTAGTAAATGAGACCAACATAAAGTTTAGAAATCTATTAGGTGAAGGAGTATGAAAATATGAGTTTCTATCTAATTCAAAATTACTTGTAGATTTTTCAAAATATAGGTCTTAGGTATTTTATCTTCTCTACTTAAAAATTTTATATTAAAAATAATTATACGTACTATATTATATCCTTAAGCTTAAGATTTTCTCAAGTCTTATACTCTAAAAAGATCAGGTGTGAAACCAATTTTTGATTAGGCACTAATCCTCAAGCTTCTCATCCCTTTTCACATACTATACTTTACATTTTCTTCTTCTTTTCTATTTCTCTTTTCTTCTTTCTTCTTTTCTTTTTTTTTTCACAGACAAGGATTACTATATCTAGATGGGCCTTTAATAATTTGAAATTTCACCCCTTCCTTTCCTAAAGCAAAGGTTTGATATATATCTTTTACTTAAAAATATAATAATAGTATTGAAAACTATTTTTAATAAAAGAAATTTAAGTATTGAAAATAAAAGTCCAATCCTTTTATATTTTTCAAAAATACAACATCTCCTTCGATATATAGTTACAAAATATTTATCATTTCTTCACTAAAAAATTTTTAACTTTAAATTTTTCATCATTACTATAGATTTTAACTAAATTTTTTTACTCATTTCTATATTCAAAATTTTATTTCTCTAATATAACTTCATACACATAATCATTTTTCAATCAAAATCAATTTTTTTTTGAAGCACTATTGAGAACAAAAAAATTTTAAGTTATGAAAATTGTCTTTTCATCCCCTCCCAAACTTTAAATTTTTTGTTAGGGTAAAACATTTTAGCATAATAAACGATACATGGGTAGGAATTAAAACTATAAGAATAGGAATTTTCATATCCTAAAAATGTAATTACAAAAATTTAAAAACAGGAGTAAAAATGAATTGATCAAATTCTATCTTAAGTTCAATATAAAAGAAATTCGAAAGACTTCTAAATTAGTGGAAGCTACAAAAGCAAATACACACAAACTTAGTAGAAATCCACAACTACATAAAGAAAATATATGGTAGTAAATTGAAAAGGTAAACAATAAGTTCAATAGTGGCATTTAGCAGTGTTCTAAACTTTTCTAAAAAGTACTGGAATAAGTTCTACACAACTAAACAAAATACACTAAAAACTATGTTACCACAAATACCACCACAAAATCACAAAACATAACTACTCACAACATTTCACAAACAACAAAGCATTATAATAAAAACTACATTAGTTAAAGACTACAGCTTAAAGTTCATACAACATACCAATAAAGTTCACAAAATAATCATAAACAAAAATAAAAGTTCACACAACACTAATCACTCCTCCTCATCATCATCATCATCATCATTATCTTCATCCCAAACATTTGTAGGCTCATATTGGGTATCTGGCAAATGTGAAGGAAATACAACACTTTGGTCACCTCTAACGAGCCTTTCTAAAGATGTATGATATTTTTTCCTCATAATCTCTATGTCTTTTAAGATAAGCTCCAATATGATCTACATGGTTCTCTAAATTTAAAACCTTATTCGTAGTATAATTGATATTATCATTCATTCTATGTTATAACTGTATCTGTAAATCAAAATACTGACCTTGAGATGATGCATGTGAAGTCGAAGCACGAGATGTGGAAGCACCAGAAGCCCTTGAGAATCCTCCTCTCCAACCAAACATAGAATGCTCAGTATAAGACTTCAAATTCACACTGGTAATAGGCTATAAAGGCTGAAGGACTTCCTCCTAAATATCTGACTTGACACCAGCCTGCTCACATAACGAAAAGATTAGAGAAGCAAATCTCATACCTGCAGTAGTAGCAGTTATGGCAGAAGTTATAATAGCCTGGTAGATAATAGCTCCTATGTCTATCTACATTCCCTGCTGAATACAATACTTTAATGTGGTCATTTCTCTCGTTACTTCGTTCATATGATTTGTAGGGAGTAATCAGGATGATATAAAATAATGCCATGCTTTCGAGATGGCATTCAACTTCTGAAGTGGGAAAATTTACTCTTCTTTGATTTGTTATCTTCCATAACCATCTCCCATCTGTCAAAACAGAAATGATTTCATCCAATTCTCCTTCCGTAGGATTATAATTTGAATTAAAACACATAACATTTGTCAGCCATAGGAAAAATGAGTTTATTACCTCAGGAGTAAAATGAGCTAATTGCCCTCGCATCATAACAAAATCTTCGTCTACCTCGGGAAGATCAACATAAAATTCCTACACAACAGAAATCACTGTTACAGCTGAAACATGCAAAATCTGTCCCAAAGTCTCATAATAATTATATCCTCGATTTCACCTCACGACTTTTTAAAGCAGCACTCGGGAATCAACTTCCTTGACTGTAAAGCTTGCACATATCTATCTTGTCTGAATCTTAACTAGCTTTCCCCTTACTCCTTTTGAGTTTTGGTGCCATAATCTAAAAATCTCAATAAATCCTAAAATCAAGTTAAATTCAACTTATAAAAGCTTAAACTACTAAATCTAATTAATTTCTAAAGCTTTTACTCAAATTTTTATCATGAATAGTGATTTTCAGTTTTCTTCATAATGCCCTTCAAATACATGGTGAAATTAAAAAAATTTTACTTAGGAGAGTGCTCCTACCTTAAGAAGATGAAATTCAACAAATTTTGTTTAAATCGGCCCACAAAACTTTAATTTAAAGGATGCCCTAACTCTCACGGTCGCGATTTTGGAGGAAGAAGGTGACGGGTAAACTCAAAAATGGCGATTTTTGGTTTTTAATAACTCTGCGAACCGGTTTTCGTGAATCGGTGCTTAAGTGCGACGGTTCGACGCTTAGGCGCCAGTGCGCAATTTTTGATGTTTTTGCTCAATGCACTTTTAAGCTTAGTTAATCAATCCTAAATGGTCTTGATAATTTTTAGTAACTATTTTCTTCCTCATCTATTCTTCTCTTACTCCATAATCATACATTAAAACTAAATCGATCCAAACATTAATTTCACACAAATAAACACTTTATTAACAACAAACACAAATAGAAATACAAATCTTCAATCTAAGATCCTTGGATGAGATATCTTCATAACAAACACTTAAACACTAAACACACATAAATCAAACATATTAAACATTCAAAATACAAACACTAACAACTAAACAACCCTCTCAAACTTAATTCCATTCTCCATTAGGTTAAACATATCCTGAACCTCCATTTGTTCCTTCTGAGGCATTTGGTATATAAATGTGATAGAACGGTCGATGATTAAAACTTCTAACTGAATCTGCTTCAATCCACTTGTTCTTCAGATACATCACTTTATCTGCTACCTCTACATAACTTGTATGACTAAACTGCATCTTCGGTTGCCATCCAATATGCCCCTAATTGTGTGTTAGTCTCATTCACCTTTGCATCAATTGAAGTCACTCTAGCCTCAATCTTTGTAATTTTCTCTGCTATTCCTTCGATACTAACAGCTAGAAATTCGTTGTATAACTCTTGCGCATTCTGACTTACAAACTTCTTTATATTGGATTCCTCTTTCTTCTTAATTTCACTCTCCTAAGAAGACATTTTTTGCAACTTAAAACTCTTTCAATTAGACTTTTGGGGTGAAAACTTGGAATGGGGTGAAAACATCTTCTTTATACTTCTATTTATAAATTTAAGAAGCACTAAAACCATCCTCCCATGTTCACAAACAACCAAATAACATTCTAAATAATTCCCTACATTTGGGTCTTCTAGAACATCATTTTTCACATTTTTCTTAACTGCTGTGCTTAAGCGCCAACTGCTAGTGCTTAGGCACCAGTGCTCATTTTAACATGGGTCTGCAAAACGTATTCAATCTAACTCATCCAAGTTATTAATTAAGGTCTCATAATCTTCATTATATCATAATATAGTCAAAATACAACCACATTTTTCTTACTCAAACGAAACAACACAACTTCAAAGCAAATTCAAAGCAAATCACACCGATAGCTATGGGTTGTCTCCCACAAAGTGCTTGGTATTATGTTGTCAGCTCAACATACCCAGTGCTTAACATCATAAGATTATCAATTTTAAGTTGATCCACTGAAAATAAGGTTTCAATATATGACCATTCACTTTGAAAATTTTCTCAGTTTTAGGATGTTTAATATCCACAACTCCATAAGGATAAACTTTTGTTACAATAAATTGGCCCATCCACCTTAACTTATGTTTTCCAACAAATAATCTTAATCTTGCATTATAAATAAAACTTGTTGTCCTGGATCAAAATTTTTAGTAAGAATCCTACGGTCATGCCACATTTTCATCTTTTTTTATAAATCTTAACACTTTCATAAGATTCATTCCTTATCTCTTCAAGCCCATTTAATTACAATAGTTTTTTCTCACCTATATCTTTTAAATTATAATTGAACTCATTAATAACCCAATATGCTTTATGCTCAAAGTTAACTAGTAATAACAGGTTTTCCCAAAAATAGCCTATATGGGGACATTTCTATAGGAGTTCTATATGAAGTCTTATAAGCCCACAAAGCAAAATACAGTTGATTGACCAATCCTTTTTGTTTGGATTCATAGATTTTTCCAAAATTCTTTTAATTTCATGATTGGAAATTTCAACCAAATCACTTGTCTGAGGACGAGGATGATAAGTAGTAGCAATTCTATGGTTGATATGATATTTTTTTACTAATTTCTCCATAATTGCATTTCTAAAATGACTTCCCCTATCAGATATGATTACTCTTGGTATTCCAAACCTACAAAATATATTCTTTTTTAAAATTTTGCAACACTTCGAGCATCATATCGAGGTAAACAAACATTTCTATTCATTTGGATATATAGTCTACTGCTAACAATATATATAAAATTTTGAAAGATTGTATAAATGGTCCTGTAAAATCTAATCCCCAAAAATCAAATATTTCAACTTCCAACATATAATAGAGGGGCATCTCATTTTTGCTAAAAATATTATCTACACGTTGACATATATCACGATTTTTTATATAAGCATTAACATATCTAAAAATTGTAGTCCAATAAAATCCAGATTGTAGAATTTTATATGCAATTTTATCAACACCAAAATATCTCCCAAAATCATAATAATGATATTTTTGAATAATTTATTAAGTTTCTTCTAAAGGCATACATCTTCGAATAATTAGATCAATTCCTTTTTTATATAAAAATGGGTCATCCAAAAAATAAGTCATAGCTTTAGATAAAAATTTCCTCCTCCATTTATATGTCGAACCAAAAGGTATAATATTAGTAATAATAAATTTCATAATATCAGCATACCATGGAGCACACCATTCATTAATGGTAAAAAAATTTTCATCTTAAAAAGGTTCATTAATTTCTATTTCAAAACAGAGATTTTTCTGATTCAAGCCTCGACAGATGATCAGTAATTTAATTATCAACACCCTTCCTATCTACTATTTCAAAGTCAAATTCTTGCAAAAGAAGAATCCATCTTATCAGTCTTGGTTTTGCATCCTTCTTTTTCATTAAATATTTAATAGCAGAATGGTCAGTATGCACTATACATTTTGTTCCAATTAAATATGATATGAATTTATCAAAAGCAAATACTATTGCTAATAACTCTCTCAGTTTCTGTATAATTAATTTGAACTTCATTAAGAGTTCTACTAGCATAGTAATTTACTTTGAAAATCTTATCGTGTTTTTTTCCTAAAATAGCTCTAATAGCATAATCGCTTGCATCACACATTAAATCAGAAGGTTTTTCTCAATTTGGTGAAACAATAACAGATGCAGTGATTAATTTTTCTTTTAATAACTCAAAAGCTTTTATGTATTCTTTATTAAAATTAAAAATTACATCTTTTTTCCAGTAAACGACATAGAGGCTTAGCTAATTTTGAAAAATCTTTCATATATCGCCTATAGAATCCAGCATGTCCTAAAAAACTCCTAATTTCCCACACATTTGTTGGGCAAGGTAAATTAACGATTACTTAAATTTCTGAAGGGTCAACTTTCATATCATTTTCTGATATATGATGTCCTGAAAAAATTCCTCCTGCTATCGTAAATTGGCATTTTTCCTACTTAAGGACTAGATTTGTTTCTTTACACCGCATAAGAACTTTTAATAAATGTTCTAAAAATATTTTAAATGAAGTTCCAAACACTGAAAAATCATCCATAAAAACTTCAATTCATTTCTCAATTAAATCACAGAAAATTGTCATCATACATCTTTGAAATGTAGTAGGGGCATTACATAAACCAAATGACATTCTTGTAAAAGCAAATGTACCATAAGAATTGGTAAAAGTTGTTTTCTCTTGATCCTCAAGTATAAATTGTATTTGGTGATAAACAGTATATCTATCCAGAATAGAAAAATATTTATGCCCAGCTAGTTACATCCAACATTTGATCTAGAAATGGTAGTGGAGAATGATCTTTTCTACTAGCAATATTTAAATTTCTATAATCAATGCATACTCGCTAACCTGTGACTTGACTTGTTGGTATTAACTCATTATATTAATAGTTACAGTAACACCTCCTTTCTTAGAAACACAATGAATAGGACTAACCCATGCATTATCTAAAATAGGGTAGATAATTCCAGCATCTAACCACTTTAAAATTTCTTTCTTAGCAATTTCTTTCATAATAGGATTTAATCTCCTTTAAGGATCAGCCCTGGGTTTGCAGTTCTTTTCCATAAGGATTCTGTGCATACAAATTGATGGACTAGTTCCATTAATATCAGCAATTGTCCATCCAAAGGCTTTCTTACATTTGTTCAATGTTTTAAGCAGACTCTTCTTTTCTTTTAAATTCAATTTTGAGGAAATTATAACTGGTAATGTTGAGGAATCACCTAAAAAAACATATTTTAAATGTGTAGGAAGTAACTTTAATTCTAGTTCAGAAGGCTTTTCAATTGATGGACTAAAAGATTCACCTTCTTCTGTCATGTCCAAAACTCCAAAACTTCTTTGAACATAATTCAAATCTTCCTCATGAAAATCATCATAATGTTGTAATTTATTTTCTTGCTTGTGTTTCAACTTTTTACTTTCATATTTTTCTTCATAAGTTGATTTGAAATGACATTCATTAAGATGTCTAAGTACATCCATCCTATAACTTTCATCATCTTTACTTTTTGTAGGATACTTCATTGATTTTGAAATATTAAAAGTAACCATTTAATCATTGACACGCTTACTTAATTCCCCTTTCTACATATTTATCATTGCTCTTCATGTGGCCAGGAAAGATCTCCCCAAAATGATAGGTATCTCTTTATCTTCCTTCATATCAAGCACAATGAAATCAACTGGAAAGATAAATTAATCCACTTACACTAAAACATCTTCTATAACTCCCTTAAGATATGTTATAGAGCCATTTGCTAACTACAAAGTTACAGTGGTAGGTGTTATTTCTCCTAATCCCAATTTTTAAATATTGATAATGGCATAAGGTTAATGCTTGCAACTAAATCACAAAAAGTTTTTCCATAAAATCTATCTTTTATTGCACATGAAATTGTTAAGCTACCAGGATCTTTAAGATTTTTAGGAATCTTTTTCTGAATTATAGCACTACACTCTTCACTAAATTATACACACTCATAACCCTAAACAGGGCACATCACCTTTGATCCCCTAACTCTTTGGAAACTCATGTAAGTGGGTTTTCCCCAAGCCATTAACCTCAGGCTAAGGGTTTTGACTAGTACCAACACATAGAGGACCAAATGAGGGTGACCCTTGGTGCATGGCTCAACCTAAATAATTTCATATTAATTACTTTTAAGCAATCCCAATTTTCCCAAAGAATTCAAATTTTTAACCCTTTGCCCGAAAATACCCAAAATGCCCAAAATACCCCCAAAACCCTAAAATCCCTCAAAATTTCCAAAATCACCCAAATTACCCAATTTTCTCTAAAAATCATTCCAAAATACTTCCTACCACTAAAATTAACCAAAATTACCGAAAATTTCCAAAAAAAATCCCCAAAACGACCAAAATTCCCCTTTTAGCTCAAAATTCCAAAAATTCAAAAAATTCCCATAAATTCCCAAAACCTCTGAAATATTCCCAATTTCATTTCCCTCAACTACCACATGACCCAATTTGGCCAATTTAGCCCAATATAACCAAAATCCCCAATTTGACTCATTTTAAACCAAAAATACCCAAATTAAACCCAATGTCTACTCAATTGACCCCAATCTTGCCCAATTTTCATTCCAAACTAAAATTAAACATCTCCAATACCAATATAAACCAAATCCAAGTCCAGTTTAACCCCCATTTGAGTCTAATTTCAACCCTAATCCAAAACCCCCAATTTTGACCCTATGACCCAATTCACCCTAGATTGACCCTATGTCAACCAATTCCCCCAAATTTCAATCATGAACCCTTCACGACACTCCCCTAAACTAAATTGAACCATCAATTGCCCCCAATTTGAGCCCAAGTCTCACCCAAATCCACTTGAACCAAGCTTACCCAATTTTGACCCAAACATGTCATAGGCTAAAATCTCCCAAATTGATTGACCTACTCTCAAAATTTCCACCCAATTGATGTTGCGAACTCTTTATGACATCCCCCTAGACCATTTGGAGCCTTCAATTGGCCTTCGACCCAGCTCTAGCCTAACCTAAACCCAAACATAGCCAACTTTCCCCAAATTGACCAAAGCACCACACCAAGTCAAAGAACCCCCAATCTCTCCAAAATCACTCCAATTCTTTTCTAAACCATTCATGACAATCATGTAGACCATTTTGAACAATCAATTTGGTCCAACTCAAGTTCAAACCCACTCTATCCCAACCTAAACCCAATATGACCCAAATTGAACCCATGACTTAATGTCACACAAATTAAACCAAATTGACCAAACCAACACCATGGCAGCCAACCTTGGGACCCCAAGGACCAGCCAAAACTCTTTGGACCTAAGCCCATTGAGCCATCAACCAAAGGTCCTTCACTTGGGTCAACTCTTTTCACCTTTTGGGTTAACCAATTACTCTAAGCAAACTACTCAGATGGCATGTAATTAACTTCATTAACTCCTCCCTTACCTCCCATCAACCTGTCAGCCACCTTCTTTGTCCTTGTCGGCCGCCTCAGCCACTGGAATGGCTCAGTTTGAACTCCCCTTGCCCCATTAAACTCAAAATAGAGCCTTGTCAATGAGGGATCACCTCAGTGATCAATGGCCCTGCTCTACCCTCACCCTAAGCGGCCTAAAGCACCCAAAGCCAAGGCTTGAGCTCCAACCATTGGCCATGGCTATAAAAGCCACCTTTTGACGGCCAAAACCAAGTGTTGAAAAACCAAACTTTGCCAAAATCTCAGCAAAGCTTCTCCAGATCTCCCTAAGATCATTTCAACCATTTTCCCCCTCTGATTCCCACTGCCGGAGTTCAATTTTAGAGCTCCAATTTGGCTGGAAACCATGACATATTTCACCACAACTCCATAGTGCACCAAAGTTCAACTACACCCACACCTTCACAGCAGTGAAAGAAGAAGATCCATCATCAAAGCCTCGTCACAGAAGGCCTCTGCACCAGACTTCCATCAACACCTGAAATCGGGTCTAGTCGAGTTTGGGTCTAGACAATTCACCAGGGCAAAAGGATCAATCAAGAGGTTCTTTGGGACCAATCAAAGCTATCACAACCATCTAATTGAGGCCTCCCCTCTCAGACAAAGCTATTGGACTCGCCCTTCCTCCTGAGCTTTTCTGCGTCCTCTATAATTGTAAACTGTATTTAATATCGTATGAACCGTATGGATATGTTCGTCTAGGCTAGATGAAGCTTTAGGAACAAACCCCATGTAATTTAGTTAAGTGTAGCTCAAGATCTTAGGTCTAGAAGGTGGACGACTCTCGGGTTACACCAATCAAAGATGATGACCAGGAGCCGTCGGATCACGCGTGTAATGAACAGATGGAAAGAATTGTGTCGGATGAACTCTTGATGCATAAAGCGCGCAGTGACTCAGATGGTGGCGCCCAATCAAAAGAAAAAGTGTGGCCTTTCAGAGCAGACGAGGATGACGCGACGCCTACGTGGTTAAGTAGGAAATTAGGGGATTATTGATTTATTTAATTCCCTAAAATTTAAAAATCCATATTCTGGCCTAGAAAAATCATAAAAATAAAAGAAAAATACTCACTTGCTCAGTGAACAGAGGAGAATAATGTGGAAATGGTTTGAAGTTCATTTACTGCATGTTTGATTTTTAATTAATTAAACACCCTCTTTGGTCTTTTGATTCTCCATGCATGTAAACATTCCACCATGGCCTGATATTTTGGCATGTTATTGTCTCTATCATGAGGGATATTCCTTGATTTTTCCAAGATTAGAGGAGATCCCTGGACAGAGATTTATTTTTAAAGTTTAGGCATCTGTTTTCATAAATTAATTCTAACAATTAGCATGGTGATTACAAAATTCCAGAAAAATAATGGTAGGTCTCCCATGACCAAAAGACCCTAGGATAAAATTTTCATGGGTTAAATCATTAAGAAATGACCTAATTATCAACTTGGTTTAAAACTGAATTTAAATTAATTTGAGTTCATTAAATATGTAAATCATCCAAAAACAATTCTCCACTGTACTTTAGAGGTCAAAGAACTCCCCATAAAAATTTCATGACATTTGGAGTTCATTTAGTCACTTAAATAAATTTTCTAAGTGAAATGATAATTTTGAACAGTAAACTAATTTTAATAATTAAAATACACCTCAAAAAAATTGTAAAATTAGTTTTGGGAGTTCTCTGTGATCAGATGATTCTTTTAAAAATAAAATTGACATTTTTACAAAATTTTCATTTTTAATCATTTTTTAATATTTAAATAATTAAGTAATAAAAAAAATTTAAAAAATATTAAAAATCATCAAATTGTCACATTTGATCTCTAATCACTTAGGAAGCATCCTCATAATTTTCCTAAGTCTTAAAATCAAAATATCATTTTTTAAAGGCTTAAATTAATTTTTTAAAGGCTAAAAATAAATTTTCTTAATGTTCCACTAAAATAATTCTAATAATTAAAATAAAAATTAGAAAAATATAAAATTTGTTTCTCTAGGTTCCCTGATGTCAGATGGACTTAAGAAAAATATAAAATTGAATTTTCAATCCTTAAAATATTTTATAATTAATTAAAACCCCAGAAATTAAAATAATTCTAATAATTAAATTAAAACTCAAAAAATCATGAAATTTGGTCCAAGTGGTGGTCTTAGTCCACCTCCAATAAAAATTTCAAAATCATATGTTTCGTTTTGGAAAAGTTATTGAATTTCCATTGAAAACCCCTATTTTTGCATGAAAATAAATATATAAATTAAATTAAAATTAAAAAATCACATTTTCTCCTACTAATGTTTTAATTAACCCATAAATGGGGTCACATAAAAATTTTAAAGTCATTGAAGTTAAATTTAATAAATTATGAAGTGATAAAGGCCTTTAGGGGTAAAGTTGTAATTTTGAAAAATTTAGCCTTAATTAATATTTAGGCTTAATCAAAATGGGAAAAAGGCAATGAATGAACTTAATTAATATGTTGGATGATTGAAACGTCAAGGGATAAATGGTAGAAACCCATTGCAATTTTTTCATATCAAAATTAAATATTTAAATTTCCTTAATTATCATAATTTGGAAGAAAATCAAATTAAAGAGTCTTAAGGTTAGGGATTGACTTTGGAAGTTAATATTCCACTAATTTAATACCCCTTTATTTGATGCTTGAATGATAAATCAATGTTTTAATAAGAATCATAATCATGAAATTTCCTTTTCTAAAGACATAAAAATATCCACTAAAATCTTAAGGGCTTTGTAGTGAGCTAGGCTTAATCAAAAGAATTAACAAAAGAACTAATTGTTAAGAATTAGAAAAGAAAACATAATTGAGCTTAAACTACCTTTTGAAACATTACAAGCCCATTGGAATTTGATAAATTCTTCCATAAGTTAAATTTTGCCTCCAAGGGCCCTCCCACATAATTCCTAAGGAAAGCACCAAATGATAATTACCCCACCTTTCGGAATGACTAAAACATTGGCTCACTAAGCATAAGGGTATGAAAGGGATAAATCATTTAATAACTATGATGAGTTCAAAAGACATCGAGGAAGCTCAAAAGGAATGTGAAATATCTGGGTCTCTCCTGGACCTTTTCACAAGTCTTATGGACACCTTGTAGGACCATTGTACCTATTATATTTATTAAATTAAGAAATCTCATAAATAAATAGAATTCACTGGGTTATGACCTAGAACTTTGTAAGCTCATGACGAACATATCTATAGAGTTTTACTTCCATACAAAATATAAATGTTTATTGCAAGAATACTAAAACTTCAGGTGGAGATAACGAGAAGACTCATCAGGTATGCTTTCATGTTAATGCAATTTACTTACATGCACCCTATTGTACTTCGCTTTCTTGCAAATTTGCATGTTAAACAACAATACCACTCTGCATAAAAACTGAAACCTCTTAGGATAGCCACAAAACCAAAACCAAAATCAAAATTAAAAATTAAGACAAGATAAAATTCACCGCCACAACATTCAAAATATAAACCAATTCAAAATTTAATCACAAACAAAACAAAAACCACAATTATAACTAAATTAAAACGTCTTGTTGGATGATCAGGAATCTCTCGGAGGAGGTAACCCACGTGTTGCTAACGGGGGTTTCCTACGGTCTAAATGACAGTATGGAACTCATTAAGTTGAGTTTAGTAAATTCATTTGGACTTAGTGAATCTGATTAAAATAGTGATGTCGAGATGATGGAACCGTGGGATATTAACCGGTGTTGCAATAATCAACTTTAATGTTCCCCTAATAAAATATTAAAATACCTCAATTTTAAATATTTTCAAAACATGACACTTTTCTCCTCTCCTCAATTGCCACTTCTTTAAACTAAACCTGCTACGACGAGGAGCTTAAAGCATGCATAGTGGGCAACATGGTTATCTTCAACAGCAAAACGTGTCTACATCAACAAAACTATCTCTTAGTTTAAAACAAGACATAGGACTTCGAGGTATCTTGTCTAGTGCAGCAAATCCTCACCTTTTCTTTAGGCTCTTGCATAACTATGTTGTGCAACATAAGCCCTAACTCGTCTTTGGATTCCGAGGTTGTCATCGGGTATGACATAAACCCTCCTATCTTCTAGACCATTCACATGATCAGTATCAAGTGAATGTAAGTCCTAAATAATGAAATTTACATGATGAAACACCAAATAAATATCCTAAATCAAAACCAAATCATAGGATAGTTTGGTAAGACATCAAGATTTTCCTTGAATCTATGTTCTACCACTAACCTTCTCTCCTTTGGATTTTGATAAAATGAAATGTTTCGTAGCTTGAAGCCATTCACCTATTGAATTTCCCACTATCACATTTTTTTTTGGAAACCTTACCTTTAGAAGTCATGAATATAAATATTTTCTAATCTATATCAAGAGTTTTCTTAGGTGACTTCGGTTATCTAAGATGTAATTAACTATAGGGACTTACCCTTATAGGAAACTTAAAGACCCTAGATTAATATAAACCCTATTTAATTCCTTCATATAATAAGGGAAATTGTCGATAAAAAATGGTTCGCAAACTAAACGGATATCATAAATTTTTTTAATTTGTTTGATCAAGCCTCATCCAAAGTCATGTATCTATTCTTTGGGATAGGTATATGTCTTGTGATGAAACGCTTAATTATCTAAACTAACATTTGTATGGAATCTGTTCGATTCCACATCCGTCAAAATTAATTTATTATTTTCAAAATCCATAACCATCCACCAAATTTAAGCAATGTTTAATTTTATTTGCTGGAACATTAGGGGAGTTGCCCATCCCCTTACTGTCAAAAGATTGGTACATTTATATAAAAGACATCAACTTTGGTGCATGGTGCTTTTGGAACCCATGGTTCAAAAACACCAAAACAAAATACTTACCAGGTTCCCTGGGTGTTCTCTTTATGCTAACTCTAATAAGATTTGGGTTATTTGTAGAAAAGAGATTCAATGGAAGGTTATTGTTGATCACCCTCAACTGATTCATCTTCATTGCTCTTTTAACTACAGTACCTTTGCAGCTACTTTTGTTTATGCTGGCTGTACCAAGTCTGCAAGATTAGAGCTTTGGCAGGAAATTCACCACCTCAGCACTATGGAATCTTCCAGCTGGATTGTGGGAGGAGACTTCAACAGCATAGCTTCTACTGAAGAAAAACTTGGTGGAAGATCACCCACCCTCACCAAAATCACTGAGTTCAATGATAATATTCAGAAGGCTGCTTTATTTGACTTGGGTTTTCAGGGTAACATGTTCACCTGGAGAAGAGGAAAGATATGGGAAAGGTTGGATAGGTTCTTGGCTAACAGTGCTTGGCATCAAAGTTTCCTCTACACCACTATAAAACATCTGAACTTTGCGAGGTTCGACCATAGACCACTCCTTGTTTCCATCACCACACCATCTCGACAAACCACTCCCACCCCTTTCGGATATTTGAATTTTTGGGCTTCACATCACGGTTTTCGGTCCATTATTTCCGAGCATTGGATCGAGTGCTCTCATCCCGACCCTTTTATCAAACTCAAGCTACTTCAAGTAAAAATAGCGAGTGTGCTCAGAAAATGGAACTGGGAAAGTATTGGGGATATCTTCCATGGTGTCACCAAGGCTGAGGAGGAAGCTGCTGCTTTGGAAGTTGCCTCTCAGACTGATGATTCCAAATATGGTTTTTTCATAGCTGCTCAAGAACATCTCCTTACTTTACTCAATTGGCAAGACCAGTTCTTGAGGCAGAAGATTCGCTAGTATTAAATTCAAAGAAGGAGACAGAAATACAAAATTTTACCATGCTTGGATTAAACACAGAAGAAAGTGTAATGCTATCCACACAATTGAATCTGATCAGGGGGTTCTGCTTAGGGAGGAGTCTAAAATTGCTGAGGATGCTGTCAAGTACTTTCACAAACTCCTTACTTACTCCCCTACTCCCAGACCCACCATTGACGACAATCTATTCGGGGATGATCATCAATTCACTAACATCAATCTTTCGACTCTCCTTCCCGGGAGGAGATGCGGGTAGCTCTCGGCTCCATAGATAGTTCTAAAGCGAGCGAGGCCCGATGGCTACACTGCCGACTTTTATAAAAAGACTTGGGATATTTGTAAAGGGGATGTTACTACTCGTCATTCGAGTTTCTTTCGTGGAACTGATTTACCGAATACTTCCATGCTTCCAATATAGTACTCCTACCCAAAACTAATGCTCCTAAGGCATGGAATCGAGTACGGACCCATTAGCCTCACTCTCGTTATTAGCAAAATCATAAGTAAAATCCTAGTGGGAAGACTTCAACCTCTCCTGGAAAAAATTATAAGTCCCAATCAATCTGCATTTGTCAAAGGTCGTTCCATTACTGATAATGTCCTCCTTGCCCAAGAGCTGCTGTTGGATTTGGACAGACCTTGTAGAGGGGGAAATATCATCTATAAACTTGATATAAAGAAAGCTTATGACTCTATTGACTAGAACTTCATCCTTCAGGTGCTGCAAGCCAAAGGTTTCAATTCTGGTTTCTGCCAACTGATCAAAGATGGTTACAACACAATCATCATTCAATTCTCATTAATGGTAATTGCTGGGGAGGGTTCCAAGCTACCAGGGGTCTGAAACAAGGGGATCCCTTATCTCCCACCATTTTCATCATAGTCATGGATTATTTCTCTAAGTTGCTGGAGTCCAAGGTCACACCCTTCCTTTATGCCAGATATCACCACAAGTCTAACATGGTTATCTCACATTTGATGTATGCAGATGATGTCATGCTTTTCTCCAGGGCATCCAAACCTGCTGTTAAAAGAGTATATGACTGCTTGTCCCAATTTCAACAAATCTCTAGCCTCCATTTCAACCACTCCAAATGTGAGGTGATCTCGCCCGAGGGCATTCACCGCTAACAATACTCGAGTGGATCACTCACTTCATCGGTTTCTCTAGAGCCCATCTACCTCTTAAATATCTTGGAGTACGGCTTATCGAAAGGGAGATCCAAGCGAGGTGCGGCTTGATGATATCATTGGGAAACTTAATGCACAACTATCCAGCCGGGTCAACTCCTACCTTTCTTCGGTGGGAGAATCACTCTCCTTGCTAGCATTTTAACCACATTCCCTTCCTATGTCCTTCAAATGACTTGCATGAAGAAGAGTTCAAGAATCCAGATTGAGAGAATTTTCAACGGAGTTCCTTTGGTCCGGGCAAAGGAAACAATTTCATTGGGCTAGTTGGCAAAAGCGGCTAAACCTCCGGAAGTTCGAGGGTGCGGGTTTTAAAGGTACGAAGCAACTACGGAAAGTGAACTTTTGCAAGCTTTGGATCCTCTTTAGGCGAGCGAAGTCTCTATGGGCTCGAGTTCTTGAAAGGTAAATACTGCAAGGACATTTACTCCACTAATGCTCGTAGTAAACTCGGTAGTTCAAGTATATGGAAGCATATGGTGAGGCATAGAGAGGTTGCTGAATCTATTTTCCTTTGGGAGCTGGGTAAAGGGGATATTTCTTTTTGGCATGATAAGTGGTGCCCTGAAGAGATGTTGGTGGCTTTACCCAACACTGTCAAAACTGGTTTTCCAGTGGCTTCTTGCTGGGAAGTGGCTTCTTGCAGATATTTTTCAGGCCCCCCATTTCAGAATTATTGAGGACTGATGCTGCTGCTTTGGTTTCTCCTTTATGATGGTTTTTTTGATTTTTGGGTATACTGCCATAGCAAGACATGTATAATTTTTTATATTTCTGGAAGTGTAGTGTTCTCATGTAAATGTCACCTCCCCCCTGGGGCAGATTCTGCTTTATCAATTTGATTAACATGTAGGGAGCAAGTGTTTGCTCCTTTCTTTTTAAATATATATATATATATATATATATATATATATATATATATATATATATATATATATATATTAAATTAAATCAAATTTCCATTTTATAAAATTATATTTTAAACCTTTTCAAAAATATCCACCTCCAACCAAACAATAAAATTTAACCGCCGACACAGACACACACAATTTGTTCTTAACTTGCACAACGGGAAAAACTACATTGGACCTTTCTTGGTCTGGCTATAACACAATGCTTGGGTAAATAAAATGTTCATACTAGTTATCATCTGAATAATTTAACTTTAAAGCTGAGCAATATAGTCATCGTTATTACTTTTCTTTCTTAATCATAGTGGCCACTTGAGCCTCAATAAATTCAGGATTGTTTACTCGATCAAGGTATTGAGGAGAATTTTTATTTATAGGTTTCCCTTCTCTACTGGTTACAACCATAATTTGTTATGCAAAGAAAATATAAATAGCTAGTCCTCCTCATGTTCATTATCATCATCCACAAAACCTTTTGGAAGGCCAGATGGATTAAGAGAAGGGTAGATCTTAAGATCTATCTCAACGTATACTTAAGGGCTTTCATTAGGTAGGTCTAAAATAATATTAATAGTGGACCTAATATGCCTCATCTTGATATCATTATTTGAAGCTAAATGACAAAAGGGTTCAATTATTGAAGCATTCTTAATTGAATCTTTTACAAGCCATTTTTCCTTAGACAACACCAGACAATAGTCATCTCTTCTAACAAACTTAATCTTATAAAAAAATGGGGAGTACCTACGAGGCAAGCCTTGGGTTTTCCTCATTAGAGTATGAAATATGCACATGATTTTTACTCGAAGGATAATAAAAATATTCAAAATATATTTTCTTCTATTATCTTTTATCTGAAATGTAGAAGATGTAGATGCAACAACATGCACAATATCATATGATATATTTTTAGAAACAATAATAGGTATCACAGAAGACATTTATGAATGTATAATTGAGTGAATCATAGAAGACAAATTTTTAGATTGTCTAACAGTCCTGTGGGCATACTTCGATCTTCTACTTAGTGAGTTCCCTGGTAAGTAGATCGTATAACAGTTCTGTTGGCATACTTTGATCCCTCTACTTAGTGAATTCGCTGGTAAGGATAGTGTAGAAACTCATGCAGGTCCTGCTCAGAAGTATCAAAAATAAAGGAGATGAAATCCTGACTTTAAATATGAGCCTTCCCTTGATGGGACTAAATAGTTCCCTTAATCTTCTTAACTAAAAGATTAGTAGTGTTGAAATTGATGTGCACCATAGGTTTGGTATATCCTGCGTTACAAATAAGGGAACTGAGATTCTTAAAAATAGTTGTTGGAATGTGATAAGAGCAACTAGAAATGACTTGAAACTGGTATTTAGACAAACAATCCAGAACTTCCTCTTTGACTGATATGGGTAGAACAGGTTGCCACTACTATTCCTGCTAAATTCTCGAAAACATATTTCTAGTCCTTCTAGCTGTCTAATCTTTAGAAGTAGAAGATACAATAGAAAGACCCTAAATAATCACAATAAGGTTAATAATTGGAGTATTAACTGCAAAGATGTCAATGGTCGTGGAAACCACACAAACATCGATAGAGATAGCCTTTAAGGTTCTATAATGGGAATAATAAGTAATTTGAAGAAAATAGAAGGAATATTAGAGTCTACTAAATGTAAAAGACTATTATAATGACTTCAAATCAAGCACTGACCTCTTCTCTAAGGGAAGGGTACCATTGACACAGTTGTCATAAGAGAAATATTGTTATATACTCTACTCTCCTTCCTTTAGGGATGACATATCCAACTCCTTGGCAAGTGTAGGATTTCTAAGAATGTTTTCTTTGGTGATCCATTCAACCAAAAGTGATCATGCCTTCTTCAACTTGAAAAATAGTAGGGCTACGTGAAATGAGATTTTCCTTAGCAGTTCTAATAGTAATCATCTGTTGAAAGAGTACTAATAAATCCTTCCAAAGAAAGTATATTAAAGTAAATATACAATAGTAGAAATTACATGAAAAAATTGCAACAATTGAATTGCTCGGGGTATGAAGACATTAGTCTGCTAACCATACTTGCCAATATGTCACAAAAGATAAATTAGAAAAGGTCAAATTCAAGGTCCAGATTATATAAATCAACTTAGTTGAAAAAGGATAAAAACATGAATACAAGAAAATAAAACGTAAATAAAATTTATAATCAAGAAAGTGACTAGATTCTATTTTCTACTCTTATGTTGGGTTCACAGGATCCTATTGTATTTCCCCTCTCAAGGAACCTCCTCACTAAATTCATCGAGCATCTTGTAATAAGGATGTATATGAAAATATCGTAGAGTGAATGAGGTAAAAGAATAGAAAGTGCAAATATAAAAAAAGAGTGCGGAAAGGTTCTAATACAATAGTCCTCATAGGATGAGGTAAAGTTAGAAGCCCAAAAGTGATTATACTAAATCAAAATCTTGAAGAAAACCTATGAGAAACATCCACATAGAATTGGAGAACTAAAATTTATTTTTATTTGGGTAGGTGCACACTCTTAGAGGAACATTTTTTTTTTTTGTTAATTATATCTTGAGGTGTACCCAAGAAAATACTTATTTAGAAGAATCATGTTTGTGTTCTAAAATATTTGATATGATTTTCAAGGAAGAATACTATCATTTCAATATGGGAAATCTTCTGCTTTCAAGGCCTACTTAGGCCACTTGGTAGATGATAAATCACTATAACCCAATGGATAATTGCCTCTCAATGAAGAGGGCCTTTAAAAAGATGTTAACAAGGTAAATCAAATCAAAAATATAAAATTGACCCAAAAAGGGTTACCAATTGACAAGTTAGAAATTTCTACAATTGGTAGACATGACTCAATTCAAGGCAATCCTATATAGAAGTTGTGGCTATTACAAAAAGGACTTCCTAAAGTCCTTAAAGAATGGAATTGGAATGTGTTTGGAAATCAACATTCCAAGATCAATCAAGCTACAAAAAGGTTCACTTACTAGAGCAGGAGATACAGGAAGGTAAAGAGTCAAATGATGCACTTTTGGAGGCTAACGCAAAGTTATTTAATGCAATCAATCTTGAGGAACAATTTCTACACCAAAGGGCTGTAGAAAATTGGTTCTTTCATGGTGACAGAAACTCAAAATATTATCATGTTTTTATTAAATACAAAATGAAAGTTAATGTTGTATTAAAAATAAAAAATGTTCAGGGTGACTAGCTGAAAGCCTTTAAGCTCATTGCAGAGTGTTGTTGACTATTTCCAAAACATGATGCCTTCAATCCTTCTGATCACAATTTTATTAATCACTCACTTTTGTCAGATAATATACATAGCACTAGACAATTAAACCTAACTTTGATTCCTAATGAATTGGAAATTAAAACAGCATTAGATAAAATTGATGGAAACAAAACTGCAGTGTCAGATGGATATACTTCAAATTTTTATATAAAAACTTGGGATATTGAGAAATCTGAGGTGATTCAGGCTATACAAAGCTTCTTCTTGTGAGTAAATCCACATAGATATTTCTCTGCCACTACCATTGTACCTATCACCAAAGATAAGAGGAAGACACGTTGGAGTAATTTTAGACCCGTTAGCCTCAGCAACACCTTCTCCAAGCTCATTAGAAAGATTATGGTGGTAAGATTAAAACCATCTGGGGTATTTGATTGTTGAAAAATGGTGTACATTTATTTAGGAAAGATGCATTTATGATAATGTTCTACTAGCACAAGAACTCCTCCTAAATATTGACAAACCTTGTAGGGGCTCTAACATCATCTTAAAGCTAGATTTAAAGAAGGCATATGATACAGTGAGTTGGAATTTTATCTTCGAAGTACTGGCTACTAAGGGCTTTAGTATGAACTTCTATGAACTGATCTAGAGAAGGCTAATGTTCAATAACTATAGTGATTTTTATTAATGGTGAGTGCCATGGGTTTTTTTACGCACGCATAGGTATTAAGCAATGAGATCCCCACTCACCCACAATATTCATTTTAGCCTTTGACTATCTATCCAAAATGTTAAACCATGCTCATCAAACTCTTCCTTACATCAGATACCAACATAGATCTAATTGTTTGGTCAGTCATCTAGGATATGCAGATGATGTGGTACTTTTTCTAATGGCGGTAGACAGGCTATTAGAGAGGTGATGAAGATCCTTAACTGATTCCAAAAAGTCTCCAGGAAGACCTTTAATAAGTAAAAAAATTTAGTTTCTAGCAAGCACCAAAATGAGTAACAACTCAAGGAACTGGATTAAAGACTTCACTGGTTACATCTCATTAAATACCTTGGTATCCATCTCATTAAAGGAAGAAGAAAATAGAAACACTTTGGTGATGTGGTGGAGAAGATAGTTTTAAAAATTCACTGCAGGACCAGTTCCTTTTTTATCAAATGGAAGAAGAACTACCCTCCTCAAGATTATTTTAACTTCTTTCCCCTTTATACTCTACAAATGATCAAACTGAAGAAACCCACTCAAATGATGCTTGAGATACTATTTAACAAATTTTTGTGGTATGGTCAACATATACAGATGCATTGGTCAAATTGGACAAGTTTTACAAACCTGTGAAGAAGGGGCGAATTGGTTGTAAAAATTTTCAGCACATTAGCTATGGTTTTCACTGTAAGCAATGGGTTAGATTCAGAAAACAAGATTCTCTCTAGGTCATTTTATGCATGCGAAGTATTGTAGGGAGATTCACCCAAGCAAAGCACACGTTGAGATGGGAGACCCAAAACATTGGAAAAGGATTTTAAGGGTAAGAGCACAAGGTGAACATTTATTCAATTGCGAAGTGGGTGAAAGCCAAATAAACTTCTTTTTTGACAATTGGCTCTTGGATGGTAAAATTGAAGGCTCCCATAGTCACCTTTCTTTTGAAATCTCTTTAGTCTCTGACTGTTGGAAGGATCAGAAATGGGATGTTCCCAAACTCCTAAATAATGTTAATGCAAAAACTCTGAAAATGATTGGTGATATCCCTATTGATCCAACCAGGAAGGACATACTTTTTTACTAAAAATTTTGAATACCAATCACTCACCAAGTTCATTTATCATTTTCATTCAAGTGGCAGCTCACCAATTTAAGGTAACAAAAATCAGGAGTAATGTGCTTACACCTTCCATAACCTTCTTCAGCTGGAGAATGTTCAGAAAGTTTCTTCCTATTTATGATTTACTGAAGTTAAAGGGACTTAGAGGACCATCGAAGAGATAATTGATCACATGAAATTGGTTTGTTCTATTGCCAAAGCTATATGGAGAAGGGACTTACAAGTTATGGAGGAAGAATCCAAATATATTTGTTGGATTAACATAGAGGAGTGCTGGAAGGAGTGGACTACATAGAAAGAGTATTATATTCCCTGGATCATTACTTGGCTTCTTTGGATGGCCAGGAACACTATTCATAAAAACAAGGTACCAATGTCCCATGATATAGGCAATAACAATATTGTATATTTAAAAAAAGTAAACAGATTTCTCCTTCCCAATTTACAAGCTAAACCTTCAATACACAAAACAATAAAGCTTGTTTTTTGTAGAAAAGTTATCCCGAAATATTTACCCTTACAATTTAGATATGAAATTGTACTTTAATTATTTATAATATGGGATACTACGCAAGTATACGTATCATTTATCAAATAATATAGGACTTATTGATTAAGCTCAGAGATATCAAACCCACAGAAAAATTTCTAAAATTTTAAAGAAATAAGAAAAATAACTTTTTTACTTTTTTAAAATGATTTTGTAAAGTATGTTTTAAGATATAAAGTTTTTCATTTTTTTTTTTTGGTATTTTGTAAATAAAAAGTAAAGCAAACAACTAAAGTTAACATAACTAAAAAATAATATGAAAGCAATGAGAATAAAATATCTTTTTTCTCTTTCAATGAATCGATAATAATTATGGACTTCATCGTAAGTATCTAAAATGCTGTTGTACAGAATGAAACAATTATATTATTTACTCTTACTTGGTTCTATAAAAAACATTAGTTAATTTGATGATTTGAAATCTTTTAAATAGAGTTAGGCGAGGAAGATACTTAGCTTCTCACTCTGTAGCTTCCTCGATTCCCTCTACCCGAGGGCTAATATCTCATAACAAAATTTTTCACATCAAACCAAATTAGGGGGCTTTAGTATGTCACTCTAAAGTCCTCTAATTTTACTCTCCATTATAAGCATATTTTCATATTTATTTGGACTCAACCATATGGATTACAATTCTCATCCATACAATTGCATGTGATTCTTTCCAATTGTTGATTGAGACAATATCGCAATATATCTTACATAATCTCCCAACAAATTTTAACATCATAATCGTCAAATCAAGAAGTAAATGTACAGTGCGTAGTGAATCATCACAACTTCTTCCAACATTGAAATCCTATACTTCACACAACTTCCTTCCATAATTTAATTACTTCATCATTTAAAAGAAAAAAATAAAGAAAACTACTCAGAATCCATGGAGAAAACACAACCACAACTTGATTTGAAAGTAGAAATCCTAGCGAAAACACAACAAGTCTTACTTTAAAATCAAATGTAAAATAAAGTTAAACACTTATCTGAAAATCCTCTCCATAAGATTCTTGAAGTTCCTTTGAAACTTTGCTTTCCCTTTACAAGACACAATAGAGGTTGGCACCCAACTCTGTTGACTCCAAATCTCTATTATACTCTTAATAAAAACTAGGTACAATTGATAATAAAAGTGGTGAAGTGGAAATGTGTGCTCTCAATAGCATAAACTTGACTCTTAACATTAATCACAAACTCCAAGAACAAACATTTTTCTGATCTTCAAGTCTTTATTTTAAAATTTTCTAAAAGGTGTTTTGGTGTCTCTTTAAAATATGTCCAGATTCAATGTATCCATCAAAAATGCATCCATATGTTCAAATTTTAAATGAGTTTTGGCGCTGATGAGAAGTTAGTGAAGTTTAAACCAAATGATGCTTCAAAAAACCCGTCAAATTTGCGCTAAAATCAAATAAAATTTATCACTTTAACTGTGGTGCCTATGCACTAAGGGCCCGACGCTTAGCCGTCAAAGGCTAATTTTTCACACTTTTTAATATTTACTCTAAATTTGATCATTTATTGCTCATTTCGTCATAATCACTCATTTTAATCATACCTACAAGAAAAACACAAAAATACCTTCCATTAAAGTACAATATCATAAAAAATAAGTATAAAAATGTGCTTAAAATACTATATATTTTAGGTATATCAAAATCCTCTAAACTTAAAATGTTACTTGTCCTAAAGTGACACTTAATCACATAGAAAATCTTAACATGCAAATTATGTAAATGAGTTTCTTTAGGAAGGTTTCAAACTTTTATTCTAGAAATGAAATAGTCCAATTTAGAAAAAATTTTAGTAAATGAGATTAACTTAAAAGTTTAGAAAATTCTTAAGTAAAGGATAATGAAAAATATTATTTCCTATCTAATTCAGAAATACTTACAGATTTTTCAAAATATAGGATTCAAACATTTCATCTTTCTCACTTAAAAATTTTCATTTGGAAATAATTTTACTTACTATATTATAACCTAAAGCTTTAGATTTTCTCAAAGCTTATATTTTAAACTTTAGGTATGAAATCATTTTTTGATTAGACCCTTAAATCCTCAAGCTTCTCCTTCCTTTTTACATATTATGTTTTTTTCTTTTCTTTTTTTTTTCTTTTTTCTTTCTTTTTTTATAAGGCAAGGATTACTGTATCTGGATAGACCTTTAATGATTTTGAATTTCACCATTTCATTTAAAACAAAGGTCTGATATATATCGTTCACTTAAAAATCATAATGATAGTGTTGAAAATTATTTCTCAATAAAAGAAATTCAAGTTTTGAAAAATAAAAAGTCAAATCTTCTATTTATCCAAAAATACGACATTTCTTAATAAAGATAGTTCAAATATATTTAACATTTCTTTACTAAGAAAATTTTAACTTTAAAATTTTCATCGTTACTATAAATTTTAACTAAATTTTCTTACCCATTTCTATATTTAAAATTTTGCTTCCCTAATATAACTTCATATACATAATTGTTTTCAATCAAAAATAAAATTTTATTTAAGTATTTTTTAGAACAAATAAAATTTTAGTTTTTAAAAGTTTGTTTTTAAATTTCTCCCAAACATTAATTTTTAGTTAGGATAAAAGATTTAAGCATAAAAATGATACATAAGCAAGAATTAAAAAATAGAATAACATGCTTGCAGGAATTTTAATATTCTAAATATGCAAGTATAACAGTTCAAAAAAAAAAACAATGAGTAAAAAGAAAACTTATTTAGTTTTTTAGTTTTTCATAAAATAGAAAATTCAAAATTTAAAAGGACTTCTACAATAGTGAAAGTTTTCAAAGCAAATACACACAAACACAAATCACAACATATTAAAAAATAAATGGTAGCAAATTTTAAAAAGTTTAAACATGCTATATAAATAGTGGTTTCTAATAGTGTTCTAAATTTTTCTAACATTTATAGGAATTAAATTATACACTACTAAAAACGTAAACACTAGAAACACATAAAAAAATTTATTACCACAAACACATCACATATTACATCATAAAACCTCAATCCAACACTTAAACATCTGAATGTGCATAATAGAAATAGTTCAACTATAATCTACATAACATCAGAGTCCATCACATATGAAATATTAAATAAAAGCATCACAACCTATAAGAAAATCATATAACATCACAAACTCAATACAACAATCCTAATCATCATCATCTTCATTGCAGTCTATGGATGGCACATAAAATATATAAAAAGGATGAGGGGCATCTTAGCACTGTGATCTCCTCTAATCACTCTGTCAATGTATTACTGATAATTCTCCTCATACTCATCATGTTTTACCGTTCAATATTTTCAATCTTACCATCCATATCTCTAACATGTTCTCTAGTAAGACTCACATTCTTTAAAATCTTATGTAATAATCCAGTTTGTGAATCTCTGGAGGATAATACATGTGCAGTAGAAGCACGAGAAGTAGAAGCAGCAGAAGCAGAAGCACCAGAAGCTCTAACAGATCCTCCTTTCCAGCCAAATATTGAATGTACAGTGTAAGTGTTCACATTTACACCGGTAATAGGTCTAAGTGGTCGAAGAACCTCTTCCCATGTTTCGTACTTAACACCAAACCGCTCGTAATAAATCGTAGATGGAAATCCCATAACTCGCAAGTAGTAGCAGCTTCCGACACGCTTCGTAATATAATAAAAATAATAGCCCCAATATCTAAAGGCTTTCCCTGCTGAATACAATGGTTTAGAACAGCTCTCTCCCTTGTAACTTCACTGACATGACTTGAAAGTAGAAGCTTAGATGAGATAAAGTAATGTCATGCCTTTGAAGTGGCATTCAATTTAGAGGCTTGAAAATTCACTCTTCTTTCATTTGTAATCTTTCACAAACCTCTTCCATCAGTAAGAAAGGTCATAATCTCATCTAACTCTCCCTCAGAAAGATGAAAATTCGCATAAAAACAAAACATGCAGGAGGTAATCGGTAAAAAGTATTAATTATCGCGATGAAAAATCCACTTGTTGCTTCTAACCATCACCAAATTGTCTTATGATGCTGGCAAGTTAGCATAGAACTCTCTCACCACAGAAATAACTGCAACAGCAGAGAAGCAACAGTATCTTCCCAATTCCTTCTAGCAATCATCTCCTCAATTTCTCCTCCTAACTTACTAAAAACTCGTTCTGGAATCAATTTTCACGATGCAAGTGCATCGACGTAATGATTCTCAGCTTTAAAACTGACAAATTTGTCAGAATTAAATTTTTCTTTTCCTTTCGAGCATTTTGACTTTGGAGCCATCTCTAAAAATTCACAAAAAATTCACCATAAATTTCAAATTTAAACTAAACTTGTTAACTCAACTTTCAAAGGCAAAATCCACTAAATCCAAGCAATTTCTCATGTTTTTCTCAAATTTTCACCATGAATAGTGATTTTTGAATTTTTCAATAATGTACTCAAAATACATGGTGAAAATCAAAAATTTTTACTTAGGAGTAGTGATCATACCTTAAGGAATTCAAATCCAACAAATTTCGACGAAATCGACTCTAAAATGATCCAAATATTGATGTCATAAGCTCTTATTTCGCGAAACCGAGAGGTTGAGGGTGATGGGGTGTTAAAAATGGCAAGTTTCGGGTTTCTAACTGCAGCAAATTGATTTTCACGAATTGGCACCTATGTGCGAAGCATATGGCGCTTAGCCGCGAAATCTGACACTTATGCGCCGTCGGTTTGGTGCTTAGGCGCCAGTGCCCAAATTTTGACAATTAAGTTAATTCCATCAAAAATCCAAGTTAATCACCTTTAATCACTTGAAATAATTATTTGTCTCTATAAACTCTTCTAATACTCCAAAGTACTCTTTAATTTCCAATTATTCCACACAAATTTCACACAAACACAAACTTATATTTCATTAAATATTAAAACACACTTAATACAAACTACAAATTTCTATTCAAACACTTTGGATGAAATTCTCCAAATATATAAGTTCAAACACATGTAATAAAACACTAGCTTACATCATTGAGATGTATCAAACATATGTAGAGTGCAACAAACACAAACTTTAACAAAAATCACACTTAAAACACTAAACACACATAATCAAACCACAAGACCACACATAATTTAATTTTAATCTCCATTAGGTGGAATATATCCAGAACCATCATTAGTTCCATTTGAACCATCTGGAATGTAAATCTAATAAAACGGGCGATGATTAAAAGCTCTTACATCTTCTTCTTTTATTCATTTGTTCTTCAGATACATCGGTCTATTCGCTTCTTCTATATGACTTGTATGACTGAATTGCATTTTGAGTTGTCATCCAATGTGCGCATGAGCATTAATTTCATTTACCTTTCCTTTAATAGACTCCACATCGGCCTCGATCTTCGTAATTCTTTATGTTATTCCTTGGATACTCACAGCCACAAATCCATTAAATAACTCTTGTGCACTATCACAAATAAACTTCTTCTTGTTAGCTTCATCTTTCTTCTTAACTTCGCTCTCCCGAGAAGACATTTTTTCACTCAAAATACTCTTTCAGAAGACTCAGGAATGAAAATAAGAACTGGGGCAACTATTTCATAAATTCAAGATCTTTTTATAGACTTGGGAAGGCACAAAACTGACCCTAAACATGTTAAAACTCCTTAATAACTCCAAAAACTACTCACCCACGATTTTAGCTTCTAGAACCTCATTTTTCACACTTTTTATAACTGTGGCGCCTATGCGACAACCAGCGGCGCATAGCCGCCAGTACATATTTTTGTACAATTTTGCCAAACGTCAAAATATTTATTCTGACTCCTCTAAGTCATTAAATAAGGTTAAATAAACACCGCTATAATATAAAAAACTCCAAAATACTACCACATTTCTCAAATCAAACTAAATAAAAGCACACAAAGCACACTGATAAATATGGGTTGCCTCCCACAAAGCGCTTGGTTTAACGTCATCAGCCTGACATGCCCATAGCTTATTCTAAGTGACCCAACATCAGATTCTCATCAGGTTTATATTGATCGACTGAAAAGTAAGGTTTAAGTCTATGACCGTTCACTTTAAATATTTTTCCAGTCTTAGGATCTTGAATATCCACAGCTCCATAAGAATAAACTTTCATCACAATAAATGGGTCTGTCCACCTAGACTTAAATTTTCCAACATAAATTCTCAATCTAGCATTATACAGTAAAAATCCTTGCCCTGGCTCAAGATTTTTAGTAAGAATCTTCTGATCATGTCATAACTTCATCTTTTCTTTATAAATCTTAGCATTTTCATAAGATACATTCCTTATCTCTTCAAGATCATTTAATTGCAACAATCTCTTTTCTCCAGCATCTTCCAAATTAAAATTGAACTCTTTAATAGCTCGATATGCTTTATGCTCAAGTTCAACTGGTAAATGACAAGCTTTCCAAAAAACTAGCCTATATGGGGACATTCCTATGGGATTTCTGTAGTAAGTCCTATAGGCCCACAAAGCATAATTCAGTTTTATTGACCAATCCTCTCTATTTGGATTAACAGTCTTTTCCAATAATCTTTTAATTTCACGATTGGATAATTCAACCAAACCACTTGTCTGCGGATGATAAGCAGTAGCAATGTGATGGATAATATGATATTTCTTTACTAACTTCTCCATAATCACATTTCTAAAATGACATCCCCCATCAGTTATGATTACTCTTGGTATCTCAAATCTGTAAAATATATTCTTATTTAAAAACTTTGCAACACTTTGAGCATCACATTGAGGTAAAGTAACAGCTTCTATCCATTTAGATACATAGTCTACTCCTATCAAAATGTATGTATTTCTGAAAGATGGTATAAATGGACTCATGAAATCTAATCCCCAAACGTCAAATATTTCAACTTCCAACACATAATTGAGGGGCATCTCATTTCTTTTAGAAAAATTGTCTACACGTTGACATTGATCACAATTTTAATATAAACATTAACATCCTTAAAAATTGTAGGACCAATAAAATCTAGATTGTAAGATTTTATATGCAGTTTTATCAACTCCAAAATGTTCACCATAATCAGAATTATGACATATTTGAATAATTTCATAAGTTTCTTCTAAAGGCTCACATCTTTGAATAATCAAATCTTTTCCTTATTTATATAAAAACGGATCATCCCAAAAATAAGTATTAGCTTCATATAGAAATTTCTTCCACTTATGGTATGTCAAACCATATGGTAAAATATCACTAATAATAAAGTTTACAATGTCGGCATACCACGGAACACACCACTCATTAACAAAGAACAATTTTTCATCAAGAAAATTTTCATTAATTTCTTCGACGATCACGAGAGATTTTTTAGTTTCAAGCCTGGACATATGATCACCAATTGGATTATTAGCACATTTCCTATCTCCTATCTCGAAATCAAATTATTGCAAAAGAAGAATTCATCTAATTAATCTTGTTTTTGCATCCTTCTTCTTCATTAAATACTTAATAACAGAATGATCAGTATGCACCACACATTTAGTTCCAATTAAATAAAATCCGAATTTATCAAAGATAAATACTATAGTCTAATAACTCTTTCTCGGTAGTGAGTATAATTAATTTTAGCTTCATTAAGAGTTTTACTAAGCATAAGTAAATCACTTTGAAAATTTTATCATATTTCTGACCTAAAACAGCTCCAATAGCATAATCACCAGCATCACATATTAATTCAAAAGGTTTTTCCCAATTAGGTGAAACTATAACAGGTGCAGTCATTAGTTTTTTTTTAAAGATTCAAAAGCTTTTAGAAAATCATCATCAAAATTAAAAATTACATATTTTCCAATAATCGGCATAAAGGCTTCGAAATTTTTGAAAAATCTTTAATATAACGCCTGTAAAATCTATTAGTCCCAGAAAACTTTTAATTCCCCTTACATTAGTTGGGTAAGGTAAATTAGAGATCACTTCAATTTTTACAGGATCCACTTCCATACCATTTTTTGATATACAATGTTCCAAAACAATTCTTCTGCTACTATAAATTGTCATTTCTCCTAGTTAAGAACCAAATTAGTTTCTTCACAGAGTTTCAGAACTTTTGATAGATGTTCTAAACATGATTCAAATGAAATTTCAAATGCTGAAAAGTCATCCATAAAAATTTTACAGGATCCACTTCAATTTTTACAGGATCCACTTCAATTTTTACAGGATCCACTTCAATTTTTACAGGATCCACTTCCATACCATTTTTTGATATACAATGTTCCAAAACAATTCTTCTGCTACTATAAATTGTCATTTCTCCTAGTTAAGAACCAAATTAGTTTCTTCACAGAGTTTCAGAACTTTTGATAGATGTTCTAAACATGATTCAAATGAAATTTCAAATGTTGAAAAGTCATTCATAAAAATTTCAATTCCTTTTTCTATTAAATCACAGAAAATTGTCATCATACATCTTTGAAATATAGCAGAGGCATTACATAAACCAAAGGACATTTCTTCTAAAAGCAAATGTATCATAAGGACTGGTAAACATTGTTTTCTCTTGATCCTCAGGAGCAATTTGAATTTGGTGTTAACCATTATATTCATTCAGAAAACAAAAGTATTTATGCCCAGCCAGTCTATCCAACATCTGATCTAAAAAAAACTGGAAAATGATCTTTCCTGGTGGCAAGGTTTAATTTTTTATAATCAATGCATATTCGTCATCTTGCAACTTGTCTTACTGGTATCATTTCATTCCTTTCATTAACAGTCACAATAACTCCTCATTTCTTAGGAACGCGGTGAATAAGACTACCCATGCACTATCTAAAATAGGGTAGATAATTCCAGCATCTAACCACTTTAAAATTTCTTTCTTAACAACTTTTTTCATTATAAGATTTAATCTACTTTGAGGATCAGCCCGAGGTTTGTACTTATCCTCCATAAGGATTCTATGCATACAAATTGAACGAGTGATTCCTTTAATATCCGTTATTATCCATCCAAAGGCTTTCTTATATTTCTTTAAAATTTCAAGCAAACTCTCTTCTTCTCTTTCAGTTAATTGAGAGGAAATTATAACTGACAAAGTTGACAAATCACCTAAAAAGACATACTTTAAATGATTAGGAAGCATCTTTAAATCAAGTTCATGAGGTTTTTCAATTGATAGACCAGAAGATTCATCTTTTTCAATCATGTCCTAAATTTCAAAATTTTCATGAACATAATTTAAATCTTCCTCATGAAAATCTTCAGAATCTTGTAATTCCTCTTCTCGCAATGATATTCACTCAAATATTTGATAACATTCATCCTATAACAATCATCATCTTTACCTCTTGCAGGATATTTCATTGACTTTAAAATATTGAATGTCACAGTTTGATCATTAACTCGCATTGTTAATTCCCCTTTTTGCACATCTATCATCGCTCTGCCTCTGGCTAGAAAATGTCTCTCTAAAATTATGGGTATCTCTTTATCTTCTTTCATATCAATCACAAATCAACAGGAAAAATAAATTGTTCCACTTTCACCAAAAGATCCTCTATAACTCCTTTAGGATATGTGATTGAACAATCCGCTAATTGCAAAGTTACAGTGGTAGGGGTTATTTCTCCTTATTCTGGTCTTTTGAATATTGATAGTGACATAAGGTTAATGCTTGCACCCAAATAACATAAAGCTTTTCCAAAAAATCATGCTACGATCGCACATGAATTGTGAAACTTCCGGGATATTTGAGTTTTTCGGAGAACTTTTTCGAATTATCAGACCGCACTCTTCACTAAGCGGCAATGTACCATTATCTTCAAATTTCCTCTTCTACGTTGAGAACATCTTTCAGAAATTTCATGCAGCTTAGCATTTGTTCTAAGGCTTTAGCAAATGGAATGTTGATTGTAAGCTTCTTAAATATCTCCAAGAATTTTGAAAATTGCTTATCCAATTTTTGTTGTCGAAGCCTCTGAAGAAATGGAGGTGGTGGCTTTTCTAAATCAACCTTAGCTAAAGAAATAGGTTTTTCTAAACCTTTCAGAGCGTCCTTGTCGGTGCATAAGAATTTATATTTTAAAATAGGTCGTCTAGTAGAAGTTGTAGGCCGCCGGAATCGAAATCTCGTCTCTTGCTTCGGAAGGACTTCCAATATATATATATATATATATATATATATATATAATTAGAAAATGTAATTTTAATTTTAAAATATGAAATCAAACTGATGTCATATTTTGAATAGTTTAAATAAATGAGTACTCGTATCAAGCTATGCACCTACCCTGAGGGGTAAACACATTGCTTAATATAAAGGCTCGGTTAAATAAACTACTCATGTATGACATCCGTTTGGTCTGCGAAACCTATTATGTTGACCGACAGGTTTCCCTATTTAATATAAAGGAATTAAATAGGGTTTATATTAATTTGGGGTTATTTTAGTTTCCTATAAGGGAAAACCCCTATAGTTCATTACATCTTAGATAACCGAAGTCACCTAAGAAAACTTTCGATAAAGATCAGGAAAGATATTTTTACGACTTTAAGAGGATAAGGACTTTTCAACGACATTATAATGATCAAAATCCAATAAGTGAAGGGTGCAAATTTTTAAACATTCAATTGTAAGGAATCCAACGGAGAAAGAACTAGTGGATGTCATGGGTGCAAGAGGATATCTTGGTTATTTCCCGATCTATCATACTATTTGGCTGTCACCTAAGAAAACTTTCGATAAAGATCAGGAAAGATATTTTTACGACTTTAAGAGGATAAGGACTTTTCAACGACATTATAATGATCAAAATCCAATAGGTGAAGGGTGCAAATTTTTAAACATTCAGTTGTAAGGAATCCAACGGAGAAAGAACTAGGGGATGTCATGGGTGCAAGAGGATATCTTGGTTATTTCCCGATCTATCATACTATTTGGCTTCGATTTGGAAGAATTATTCATATTTTATCCTGTCAATTCCAATTAATTAGGGTTTACATTCGCTTAATATTGATCATGTGAATAACCTAGAAGTTAGGATGATTTATGTCATATCAGATGACAACCTCAGAAACCTGAGGCGAGTTGGGTCTTATATTACACTAAGTGCAAAAGCCCAAAAGATCAAGTGAGGATTTATGTCGCACCAGGCAGGCTACCTCGAAGTTTTATGGCTTGTTGTTTAATTCCAAGGAAAGGTTTTTGCTGATGTAGACATGTTCTGCTGTTGAAGAAGGTCGTGCTGCCCACGCTGCATGCTCCACATTCCTCGTCATAGCAGGTTTAGTTTTAGAAATGATAATTGAAGAGGTGAATGAAGTATCATGTTTTGGAAGGTTTAAAATTGAGGTGATTTAATGTTTTAATTAAAACAAATGTTTAAGTTGATTATGGCGACACGTGAATTACCTCCTCCAATGGATCCTCAGTCATCCAAGAATCGTTTTAATTTAGTTAAAGTTGCAAGTTTATTTTGGTTTGTGATTAAATTTTGAGTTGTTTAAACATGCGGGGTTCAATCATTTTTTACAGTTCAAAATATGCAGGAAAGTAAAGCGAGAAAGCTACGCTAAACATTAGTATAAACTGCACTTAAGTAGGTATATGTGTGTGCTAAAGTGTATGCAAGAAAGGCAAAGTACGAGACTTGTGTGATAAACCAAGAGAAAACCAAAAGAGCGAAGAACATCTCGTAGGAAATCCGTAGAAAATCTGTAGAAAAATCCATAGGGAAATTCGTAGGAAATCCGAAAAAAGCAAATCTGTGAAGAAAAATTAGTAGGAAATCCGTAAAAAATCTGTAGAAAGCTCCATAGGAAAACAACGAAAAATGGACTACAAGTCCAAGAGAACCGTAAGGACGATGGCACGGTGGACTCAGAGCTGTGCTTTATATATCCCGCCTTAAGTGAAAACTACCAAACCGTCACCCTATGGAAGGTAGTTCTAACTCGATCTGAATAGTCAACCATGAACCTTTGTGAAATTTTCATACATTTCAATTTGGATTGCATGCATGTGAAAAGTTTATGGGTAGGGAGGCTATTTTTGTTATGGAGGTAGTTTTGTATTTTTCTTTTTTTAAAAAATGTATACATATATTTTATAAAAGTAGTATGATCCACATGTTGACTATCCTAATCGAACTAGGACTACTACCAACTTAAGAGTGACAGCGGCAGAAATCCCTAAGGATGGGCAAATAGTACCGTAAATTTCTTCGTCTACCCTCTCCAGGGTCTCTAAGTCTGGAGATACTATTCAAGAAATTCCTTGTATCACTCTTTTACTACATATGATAATACTTGAAGCATATGGGAATGAAAAT